>JAZHYW010004911.1:0-16185 GCA_037355805.1 Ixodes ricinus
CAGTCTTGTACACGTTACTAAAAAAAAGTAATCGATTACAATTACTATTACTCTTGGCTAAAAAGTATTCGATTAGGATTACTTGATTACTCGGCAGCAAAAGTAATTGGACATTACTTTCTACAGAAGTAATCGTTACTTTTCCCATTCTACTTATGTCATGAATGACACTTTTATCTTCCAGCGCTCACAACCATGAACTACTTCCAACCTATATTTCACATTTGCACAAGTATTGAAGAAGAAATAGGTGTTCCCTCTTCGTGGTCGTTGCGCCTTCACAATACGGACACAAGCGTAGAATCTCGAAGAAGCTTGCAATGATTTGTATGTTCGCCAGCGTGTGCGTGTCTGTGTGTGTGTGTGGGGGGGGTTCTAGATTTTGTTAAGCTTGAGCAAGGGTTGTCGCTCAAATTTTTGCGTCACTCATTTTCTTATTCACATGTGGATGAGCTCGCATGTTATACAAGTAGAGCAGCAGCTCCAGGATTTGAAACGGCTATCATGTGTAGTATCCATTAGCGGAAGAGATCGCCCCGAGCCAACTTCCTCAACTCGAAGCATTGCTTGTCACAAAGACCACGTAGGGGAAAATGGGGAAATATTTCCATTGGATTCTTTGCATTTTGCATCCGCTTTAGGGCACGTCTTCGGTTCTGAGTTGCTCCTACGGGCCATGCGAGTAGTGGCAACCCTAAGCAGGATTTTTTTTTTTTTTATTTCTGTGTGTGTGCGTGAGGTGCTCAGTTTGAACGAAGGACTTACAAAGCCGCATTTGCCTCAAACTTCGCCCTGGAATGGCCTTTGTCACGCATTGTGGCTTCCCTGTGGCTTCCCACTCCCAATCCCAGCTCAAAAATAAAAAATAGACGGACATTCTACAAAACAGTACATAGAAAGGGATTGTGCACCGACTGGCCCACCTTCAAACTTTACCACAGTTCGACTAAACATCTGTTGGACAAAGAGTCAATCATTCGCTGAAGTCCGACGGGGCGGTGTTCGCTAATATATTGGACTCGGAAACTTGAAGCGGTAATCTATACGAAGCGTTTTATTAGAGGACCGGGTTTTCCAGTTTTACCCCTTGGCATTGCTTTCAGTCAGGATGACACGCTGTGCGATTGATTGGGAGCTAGTGCGCCACATTCTGCCAGAACACCAGTAATGCAGGCCGCTGCTACCTACGGAGAAAACTCTGCGAACGACAAGGACTAAAGTATGCAGACTTAAAAATGAATTTTGTAACGTTATACTGACATGGCGTGACGTGAGCATGTAAAACGTGGTGCTCAGTGGCACCTCATTTCACATCATTGTTCCACTATATTTTATACACCAACTCATGTTTACAAACAAACCGGAGCGCCCCTAGCCGACGCCACCGGCGCCGCGCATGCGCGATGGAGTGTGGGCAAGAAGCTCGCCGTCGCCTATAAACAAACCATTGAAATGCGATGTTGTCGGCGTCGGTGCGGGTCCCCCTACCATTTTTCGCGTTCAAATTGTTGATTCTACGTCTTCCTGGCGATGTCTGACTACTTGAGCGGCCTCAGCGAAATTACCGAGGCTCGCTACACCGCAAAACTTCGCGTGAATAATGTGACATGCGGCGATTCATTCTGCGTGGACGCCGCAGAATGTACGCGAAAGCCTGATTCGCATGATGAGATTTCGCTCGCAATTTTCAGTCACAACGTCGCTCGGGCTTCAAAAGCCCGAGTGAACCTTAGCCCAGATGATCGACGTCGATACTGAAAATCACAAACCGAATCGGACCAAGTGAATGAGGCATAACAAGTCGGTGATGGTCACTGGTAACAATGATCAACATCTCCTTGTATCCACTGTTTACATCGAGCCTGCTTACCGATCTTCAAACTTAAGTCTTTTGAGGCCTGCGCTCACTTCTTATCGCAAGTATACCGGGCCAACATTTGGTCTACGGGCCGGTGTCGTCTAAAAGAGCAGACGACAAGCAGAAACGTTTGAAAGAGCAGACGACAGTTCGAACGATCAGGCGGCCGTTCGATCTTGAAGACGCACTGAACGTAGTCCGCAGGTGCTCCTTACAACTTGGCGGTATTCCCGCTTTTATGATGGAACAAAACAAATAAATCTGATGACAACAAGTATCCGTGAATTCAACCCAAAGTGCTTCCCACCCAAAGTGCTTCCCGCCCAAGCAATCGCGTGGTCCGACGGCGACTGGTTTTCCATTTTCACGGCGCATATCCACGTTCTCGGACGAACCGAGCACATGAAAACTGATCTTGAAACCTTTCTCGACTCTTTTGGTACAGCCCCAGTCGCGGCGTTTTGACGAGAAGGCAAGTTTTTGTCAGGTTCCTTTCAATGCAAGGCAAGAATACACGTCTCACATGGGGACTTCCACCTACAGTTCCAGACCGGAAGTGCGCCCGACGCGCCACCACCGCGCCGTGACGTAACAGGGATGAGTTCGTTGGTTCGTGTATAGCCAGAACATATTTTCGGCGACGTGTGATTGGCGATCTTTGTGCTTTGCGGGAGAGTAGACGCACGGGCATTTTTAGAGTGTAGCCGCGTCTCGCCTCCTTCGCTGCAAATGATGTCGAAATGCGATAGCATTGCATCAAGGAGACGACATATGCGCTGATTTTCCGACGAAAGCACAGCGAGTATTATAGAACGAAACCGGTAATGATCGCACCGACAATGCTCCCTCACGAAGCACAGAGACTGGATCTTTACATGTTCTCGCCCCTTAAACTTAGTGTTCAGGAGAGGCACGTGATGCGGATACACACTGCACGCGTCGCTGTTGAGTCAGAGACGGTCACAAACAGCGCGCACGACATGGAACGGATGCGCAAGCGCAGCAGGAGAAAGGACACACACCTGCAGTATCTGGCTATTTCACGCGGATGAGCCTTCCTGGTCAGCGTCGACAAGAAGCCTTTACGTAATTATATCGGTGTATGTGATTTATTTAGTAACAGGGTAATAATCAGTGTCGAAGACGCGTTCGACGCAAAAGAATATATGGCACCGTTTTACACGACAGAAATCTTTAGAAAACTTTAATGCGCCAGGACATGGAGCACTCTCAGGAGACGGCTTATAAACGCTCCACCGATGCAGAGGCCAAGTCGTTTCATGGGACAAATGTGGAGTTTTGGTTGAAAGAAATGCTAAAACATTTAAAATTGGCCCGGTCGAGTTTTGTTCGCCGTTCCGCGAAACGATTCACGTAAGACTACGTCTGGGTGGCGCGAGAGACGAAACGTGGCTATGAATGCAGTCTTCGTTTATATTGGGAGAAATCAGGGCACCACGTAGATTTAATGAATTCATAAACGGGAAGCGTAGCGCGACGATATGAGATGAACAATATGACGCAGCTTCATCGCAAGCCATCAACATTTCTTTTGAAGACCATGTCGACGCACGACGCGCTGTTGAAATTTTCTTTTAATGCAACAAATGTGGTGGTATAGTGGTGGTGATTGCGTGTCGCCAGGGAGTAGAGGACGGGACTAGCCCAGCAGCGTGATGTAAAATGGTTCTTCCGGAGTCAAAAACAACCAGACCAGATGAGAAACGCCGAAAGATGCGAAAACAAGTAGAGAGGGAGAGGCAGAAACAGAAAAGTGAAAAGAGCAGGCGTTTTAATGTGGAATAGAACAACGATATTTATCATTAACTTTCAATGTGTTGGTTCTGGAATATATATACTCTTGATAAAATTTTGACATATAATTTAATGTCTTCGTGACATATTCGCGCGAATGTTCATTTTAGTTTTAATTGTTTCAACATTCTTCTCCCGAAGGCATCCTTCAGTGCACCAGTGAAAAAAATACTATTTTATCGAGGACATTGGTCAGTGTGTGTATGCGCGCGAGCGCATGTATGTGTGCATGTGTGCGTGCGTCTGTGTGTTTTCTAAAGAATGCTTGGAACAAAGAGAAAACGATGTTAGCCCTCAGTCTTAGGTACACCATGTATTTAATTCCTTGCTCCAGGATAAAACAAGAATATACTTCCTAATACACAAAAGCTGCTCAATCTCTTTTCTTTAGTAGTTTCTAAGTATTAAAAAAAAAAAACGGGGAAAGGAGAATGTTTTATTACGGGGTCCTCAGGTGCTCGTTTCCCATCTCTGAGCTGTGTTCAACCGTTGATAGTCTAGCCTGTCGGGCTGTTCGGTCAACCAGTTCAACTATGATTACGAAGGCATATTTGTTTGTCATGTTTCTCGCTTTTGTCTGAACGCGCATTTATTGTAGATCTTGTTTGGTTTCGGCATGACGCTTCCATACCCACAAGAAACATCCGAGATTATCCTGTAAATAAAAATAATACCAATACGTGTGTGACTAGAAGTAGTTTGATGAATTAACGGAAAAAAGTGACACAAGAAGACAGTTTGTTATAATGACATTTGCGCTATCTTGCATGGAATTCGTACTACCGCGACACCGGTCACGGTAATGCTGGTTACTTCAGAACATGCTAGCGAAAAGATGATGTAACAAAAGAAAGATACAGAGACGAGGACGGACAGCACAACTTTCCGACCGGCACTGGCACGCTGCAGCAACTGTGGTAGCAGCCGCAGACTACGCGAGTCTCACAAAAGACAGGCCGCCGGATGTTCCCGACGGAGGGAGGCGACGGGAGTCGGGAGTCGGGACCCGTTCTCAAGGGTAGTAAAAGAGGAAAGAGTGTCTCGGAAGACAGAGGGAAGGGCCGTTTGACGTGTCTTGCTGCTCTGTCCGATGTACAAAGCGACAGAAGAGAGAAAAGGAGAAAAGAGAAGGAGAATTGGCCCGGGGGGGGGGGGGGGGCTGCGGTTAGGGAGGGTTGCTGGGCCCGCCTGGCCCCTGGGTAGCTTGGAGCTGAGGGTGAAGAAACGCGATATCTGCGTCGAAAAGGACTGGAGAGAGATGGAGGTCCGATAGACATTTCTGATATCGCTGCTTATAAATTGCAGATTGATTTTGCGGAGTACCATTTTATCTTTACACTGTCTTAGTCGCAGATTTGAAATGCTGGCCTCGGGCCCAACAAGAAAATAAGCAGCGATGAAGGGAACTCATATTTCGAGTAGCAGTTTATTCCTGCGCTCCGACAAGGGACCAATAATTCTGAGTCGGAGTCATGTCCTTGTCGAGCAGGAGTCAGCAAGCCATTAGCAAAGCCGGGTCAAAAACGTGTAAACTATATTTCGCGTTCTATCTCTCCTTAGAAATTAAGCCCGAGTCAGACATTAGCGTTTGACTGCGCTGCGTCCGCTTGCGCCGAGGTGCGAACACGCGTTGCCATGGCGACCCTTGCGACGAGCCGATGGGGATGCGATGCGCTGCCCGGCGAAGCGCAGTCGGCTCAGATGCCTGATAACCATCCATAGTAAATCCGAGACAGGACTAAAAATAAAACGGACGGAACAACGAAGTCTCAAACACAGCTCTGAAGCTTATTCAACAAACATGGCATTATATACACGCCCATGCCTCCTCAACAAATTCAAACCGCCTCCTCGCCCACTACACAGTGTACCTTAAAGGAGCCTTCACACATCTGCGTTTGACTGCGTTCGGCTGCTTCATGATGAGTTGTTGCTATGGCGACCCTTGCGTCGAGCTAATGGGGAGGTGCTGCGCAGCGCGACGCAACGCAGCGCAACGCAGTCGACGCAGATGTGTGAAGGCTCCTTAAAACCAAAACCGACCGACTCCACACGTAACCCGTAACACAAAAGAACAGGTCACAACGAGTCGACAAAGGACGTAAAAGGAAAAACCAAACCGCGAACCTTTCCCTACACTTGGCAAGGTCAAACTTTGTACCTACAGCTTGCCTCAAGCTTGAAACACAAAAGCTTACCTCAAGCTTGAAACACAAAAGCACTAATCACAAACGAGCATGTTGGGGGACAAAGTAAGTGCTTATACTTCCTGTTTACGCGTCTAAGAAACTAGGGAGTTTTTGTGTATCGTTCCGATAATTCCTATAAGGATACCCGATACTCCTCTGTCGTCTTCGCGCATGCATAGTATCGTTATCGCGTATCGTTATCGAGCGCGAAAAACCGTCTACAAGCTCCCTGCTGTTTATCGTTTTTCTAGTGAAAATAAAGACGACGTTGGCAAGGAGAAGCGAGCAAACTAATCTCGAAGGGAAGGGCAACAAAGGTCGTCTTCGCTCCTTCAGCTTCCCTTGATATCCGGTAATTTCTTCAAGCAGACAGAGCCAGTGAGGACGCCTTCAGTGAACATCAAACATAGTCTTTGAGGTGAATAGAGGCAGGTTCTTAACTTCGTTTTTGTTACAAAAGAAGGGTCATTTTGAAACAGGGCCTGGTGGGAAATGCAAGATGGGAGGACAGGTAAACGGCTCGTCAACACATCTAGCACAACACAACACATCAACACATCAACACAGCCTGTCAGAAAAACTGGACATCGCCGGCTCATCTGACAAAAAGGTTTGACTGCCCAATTTGTGCAATGTCAGGTTCTAAAGAGCGTGGGAAAGTAAAAGCTGTTTGGGTGAACTGACGCTACGTGCCCCAGAACAGCACGGCGACGTGCATGGAAAAAGTTTACAGGAACGCTGCAAGCCGGGTTCAATAGTTTTCCATGTTTTAAAAATAACAAGCTTAGTCAGCTCTTTGCGCACCTCGTGTGTTTGTTTACCCCTCAGACGCGCTGACGTCCGCTATTTACACCTCGTTTCGACCAATGACGGCGCGCGCTTTTCTGTCTCGTCTTCGCGCGTTCTGTGCGCGCCCTTTATGTTTCCCGCTGATTGTTGTTCCATTCTTTTGTATTTACTTCTTTTCGATAGGTCATGATAACGTTCGTAAGCGTGGAAGACACGTTTTGGTACCCCCACTTGCACGCCGTATAAACACTTACAACGAATTTGACTTCGACCTCGACCGCGCACCTTGTTTTTTATTAGTAGCCTGCTTGCTACAGAAGGATGACGGTGATGACAACGCAATCGCGGTTTGCTTGTGGTTCTGTGTGATGGGCTCTCACTTCTGATCGAAGTGAGAGCCATTCGAATCACTCCGGCGCTGTTGCAAAAAACTCAGCAGACCTTTGAATGAGTCACTTGCTGAGGGCAATAACGAACGTTTTTGTCTATAGGCTGAGGAGACGAATGTCTAAGCACTTGTGTAAGAAGAGTGGTTTCGATTTCAAATAAGAACACTCCAGCAAAATGTGGCCGATATGATTCGTATGCATATCTAGCTAGCATAAAAAAAAGAGATAAATTCAGAAATAGGGACGGACTATCTGTCTCCCTCCCCTTGGGAAAGATTTATGTCATTTTATCAAGAACCTTTGAACACTCGTACTCCGCTTCGCGTTCGACTCGATACCGAGAGCGCCACAGACGCGCTGTTTACGGAGTAAGGCTGGGCTGTAGTGGATTGAGTTTCGCCACGTCTACGTCGCATATTTGCTGATGGGGTCCGGCTTTTACACACCAATATTGTGCCACTAGCTGACTTTCTCTCAATTAAACAGAAAAAAAATATTTTTAGTCAATATTCACGTTCGACGGAAATCGAAGAACTCTGTCCGTATTCATAGAATCCAAGAACTCAGGCGTATGCACGACTGTGATGAAAACTACTATCGGCAACAGCAAGCGAAGCCCCCACCTAAACACCTGAGAACACCTAAAATCCTCTCCGCCTGTTATCACAACGCACGCGTCCCGCGCGCTTGTTAGGAAACGTGGGCGACAGACCGTGATGCCAATCAGCGGCTTCCTGACATTTTTAGATTATCACAATTCTCTGGCATATAAATAAAGCCCCTAAACTTTCGTGATTTTTCTAGAATAGCTTCAAGCCTTCTCGAGATCTTAGATGCTAAATAGCGTTTGAAAAAATCCGGAAGCGGCCGAAAAAGATCAAATCCGGCGCACGCATTTTCATGTGGACGGATAAAAACGAGCGTATGCCGCATATTACCAGCACCATATAATATCTGTAAGCATTATTAAGCGAGAGCGAGAAAACAAACATTGTATAGTCCAGTTAGGGTCACAGCAGTACTCGCGTAATGGAGTTCACTGGACGCCATATTTGTGGGTATTGTTTAGAGCGCATGCTTAGAACGGCTTACTCAATAGCTGCTAAGACCGGCACTTTGATGGAGCGGAATGCACGTCGCGAACACGCTCAGCACGCGCTTAGCAATCACGCAACAGCATGGCCGCCAGTGAATACGCTATAGCCCGGCAAGACGGTTCACGTGTTTCATTGAGGCGCGCGCACGGCACGCGCTTACAAAGACAGAAACATGCTCGCCGTGGCACGCAACTACGCAGCAGTGCAAAACAACACCCTTTCCCCGGCCCCCACACACAATGACACACACAGACACACACACCGAAAGGAGGAGCCGCCAAGCCGCGCCGCGTGAACGTAACCCCACCGCCACGCAGGAGGCTCAAACGTCTGCCGCGCACAGACAAAGCCCTCCTAACGTTCGCGAAGCTGCACGTGTACTACGCGACGCGGGTACGCGCGCCCGCAGTGCCGGGGCAGAGGAGCGGGGGCCCGCCAAACTCGTTTGAGTCGCCGCTGAGTCTGTGCCGGTCCAAACACTTCCCCCCAAACCCCATCTGGGAAGCGCTGGTGCCGCTTCGTTCTGCACTACACACTCCCCTCCCCGTTTACGGCTTCGCGCTTACGCCGCGCACAGTCGCACACGCAAAATCTCACAGCGGTACCTCTCTCAAAGTCCTCCAAAGCAAAGCAAACGCCCCCTGCAGTTGCTTCCCCCAAACGTTACCAGACCACCACTACGAATCTCGTTCTGTGCTCTAACACAAGTTCCTTCCAAGTTTCTGCAGACCGACATCTCCTGAGTCCTGACTCCTAGTTCATGAACTCAATCCCCATCACATCACAAATTCAGTTCACGAATTCATTCACCATCACATCACGTATACACCAGAGTCACGAAGTCCTTCACCACCGCATCACGAGTGCGTCAGAGTTCACGAGGTCATTCCCCGTCACATCACGGCTTCTTCCGAGTTCACGGAGTCACGCCCATTCACATCACGACTCCTTCCGCGTTCACGAAGTCACATCCCCTTCACATCACGGCTTCTTCCGAGTTCACGGAGTCACGCCCGTTCACATCACGACTCCTTCCGCGTTCACGAAGTCACATCCCCTTCACATCACGGCTTCTTCCGAGTTCACGGAGTCACGCCCATTCACATCACGACTCCTTCCGCGTTCACGAAGTCACATCCTCCTCACATCACGACTTGTTCCGAGTTCACGAAGTCATTCACAGCCCTTCACCATGACGCGGTGAGCGTGAGTGAGTGTGAGTGAGCGAGTTCGTGAGTGACTTTGCCGAGGTATAGGTTCGACCGGACCCAACAAAGGTCAAGGCAATCAGAGATTTTCCGTCTCCAGAGGATCCTGTCGGCGTCCGTCGGATTCTTGGAATGGCGAACCATTTGGCGAGATTTCTTCTGAACTTAGCACAAATTACGGCGCCGCTCAGAGACCTGCTTCAAAAAACGTCGGAGTAGACCTGGGGTCCCCCACAAGCAGCCGCTCTGCAAAGCGTCAGATATCTCTTGTGTTCAGATTGTTGCATGGCTCACTTCTATTCATCGTATCCCACAATACTCTCGGGGATGCGTCTTCACACGGATTACGGGCAGTCTTGCTTCAGGTACTACCCGATGGGAAGAGAAAAGCTGTGGCCTTCGCATCACGGCCGCTTACCCCGACTGAAACCCGATACGCTCAGGTGGAAAAAGAAGTGTTGGCTTTGACCTGTGGAGCAGAGCAGTTTCAAGTCTTTTTGCGGGGCGTAACAGCGACATTCCAGACCGATCATCAACCTTTGCTGACACTCTTAGGAATGTAGGCACTGATTATGCTCATTCCTCGTATTCAGCGCTTCCGCGTGCGTCTGATGCGGCTCAGCTACAGAATGCAGTATGTTCTTGGCAAGAGCATCGCGACGGCGGATACTCTGTCAAGGGCTCAGGTGAGTGAGGAAGAGCCATCGAAAAAACAGACCTGCACTGAGGTTGAGTCATTCACTGTTGGAGCAGTGATTGGGCTCCGAAGCAGCACTCTGCATCCGGTCAAAGAAGCCCAAGATAAAGACAAGGTTCACCCGATTTTTCGGGAGCACTGCATAAACGGATGGCCATCAAAGTCAAGACTTCCTCTCAAAGTGTCGCACTTTCGGCAGTACCGAGGAAGCCTGTCCCATTGCGAAAGCCTTCTGCTCTATACACCCCGCCTCCTTATTCCTGGATCCCTATGGAAGGAGATGCTGAACCGACTCCACGAGGGACATCAGGGAATTGGACGGTGCAGACAGCGTGTGAAAGAAGTGTCTGGTGGCCAGGCTTGTCGTCCGAGCTGAGAAGAGTTGTCAGTAATTCCGTTGTGTGTGCGAAGGTACGTCAACAAAACGCCGAGCCTCTCATGCCAACGGTGTCGCCATCTCAGCCATGGCAAATGGTTGGGCTGGACTTATTTCATCAAAGAGGCAAAGAGTATTTTTTCTGCGTTCAATAAGGGTCCCGCTTTCCCGAGTTCTTCTATCTATCGTCAACGAAAGCTGAGGCTGTCATCGAACGTCTGAAGAGCATATTCGCCCTCCATGGGATACCTGCAGCGGTAGTAAGCGACAATAGACCACTGTTCTCCTGTGATGCTTTCGCAGAGTTTGCCTGGAACTACGGTTTTCAGCACACTACCAGCAGCCCTCGTCATCCTCAGGCGAACGGAGAGGCCGAGCACCTGGTGCAGACTATGTAGAGTCTGTTCTGAGAAAGCAGGGGACCCGTACTTGGCTCTACTCGCGTACCGGAATACCCCGGGTCCGACAGGGTGTAGTCAAGCCTAACTCCTCATGGGGCGACGTCTGCGGACAGAGATCCCGGTGTACCCAGATCTGAATCCTGTCCAAGTCAACAACAACGTCACGAGTAGAAGCGACCTTCAAGTCAAAGAGCGCCAATGGGCACACTTTGACCTTCGGCATGCAGCTCGACGGCTACCCAAACTGAGTCCCGGCTCGACTGGGTGGGTGAGGGACCTCAAGTGGCCAGGGAAGGTCCTCCGTCAAGCGGACACGCCCAGGTCTTACTGGGTCTGAAACACAAGAGGGGACGTCCGTCGCGACCGAAGAGCCCTTAACCAATTCCTGCTAATTATGGTCGGAACGACGGGCTGGTGTTGTGGCCAGCTGACACGACCGGTCCTGACGGACCTGCCTCACCCGGGGAGGACGTCACGGAGCACCCAGCAACACTGCAGCAGGCTTCGCAGTCACAGTTATCAACGCAGGACTGCAGAGTCACCATGGCAGTGACGAGGGTCGGAAGAAAAGTGTTTACCCCCCAGCGGTTTGCTGAATAGGGAGTATTCAGTGGCGGCCATAGCTGTGTGCGCGGCTGCTGAGCGCGTGCTGATGGCGTGCTTCCACAGTTCTTTTGCAACGTGCATTCCACACCATCAAGAGTGCCGGTCTTAGCAGCCAAATGATGTGAACTCGTCCTGAGCATGCGCTCTAAACAGCACCCACAAATATGGCGTCCAGTAAATACTCCCTATAGCTACAGACTACTCGAAACTCTTATTTATCCCAAGAGGGAAATCTGGCATGAGCCTCCTTTGAACGTCTCCCTTTCTATAAGCGAGGCACGCACGCGCGTGCGATTGGGCCCGTGTCTTGTGCAGGGCACGAGGGAATAAAGGTTCTGTTTGGTTTGCCGTGACACGGAATCAGTCGTATTTCTTTCGGGTGCCACTGAGCACCGAGACACAATCGAGGCTCTATACTCGGTGACTGATGATCTTCACGCGCTGTCTGACTGGCGGCCGAAACATCACCCCTCCCTCACCCTCAGAATTGTGGAGGGGAGGAAGCTTAGCCTAAATTCGCCTTTCATCGATCTCATAAATTTATCAATCATTTCTTCTTGGTTTGGATGGACGCGTAATTGGTGTTCTATTGTAAACATTTGCATCCGCGATGACATGTATGAATACAATAATAGTGGACATACATTAGCGTTTACGTTCGACATACCATATATCAATTTTGATTTTTGGCTTCGCTACATTCAGAAATTCGTGCTTTAACGTACTCTATTTTTCAACCAGGAAAATATATCAGCTCTTGGTGCCCCAAATATTGAACTTACCCAACACAAAAAGCTTTCCACACACAGTCTCAGTATACGTACCTCGAGTTGTTTTCCTTGTGTGTTTGGATTCCGAAGAATTTCAAAACTTTCCGGAGCGAGGAAACTTTATAACAGTCTTAGCAAAATCAGGCATGCAAATGCCTGATGAGAGTGGAAAAGAAGTTTACGCCAGCGCACATCTGTTATGCAAAATGCGTCTACACCATCGGCACTGTAGCCACATCGGCGTAAATGGCTGCAACGACATACTAGCTCTAGTTAATAATCTTTTTGTCTGGCGCGCAGATGAGCGGATGTAATATCATGTCATAAAGAAAAAAATATTCATTAAAATACGAGCGGGATAGCAGGTGCATAATATATATTGTAATGGCATTACAGTAACAGCAAAAGCTTGTTGATTGGATACCTCCCGGATGGGACATACGCTACTACAGTGAGAGGGTAATACAAAGGGAGAACTAGATGAATTACAGAAACGACTTAATGTGAGCTGAGAAGTCCATCATAGGAGCCCTTCTAAACTGACGCTCAAAGTCAGCAAAAAAAAAACGCTCAACCTAAAAAAATTGTAATGCCTTCCAGTTAAAATTTAGATGTTAAAAAATAAACTTTCCACGAAAATATCTTTTTAGCACAATATTTAAGCATTGAGCCTGAGTGTATGATACTGAAATGTATCCTTTATTTCGTCACGTATATTCCATACATGCTTCAACCTGTCATTTATAGTTATATATAAACACCACTTTCGCAAGCTACGACTGTTATCAACCTTGTGAGTAGTTTATAATAGCGAGAGAGCAATGCATGTGTTTACTAAGTTTTTTTCTCGAGAGGTTTGTATATGGTCGTTTTTCTTTTATTCTCGTCCCCAGCCATGCCTACCAAAGATTCCAAAAAAAAAAAAAAAAGCGCGCCGACACTACTTGCGCCATCTATCGGCAGCGGTGGCGGCACGGCCCGTAGCTCAAAGGAAGGAACTAGTTTTTATGTTGTTTTTTTTCACAAAATTTTAGTCGCCGAATTATTTCGTTCACAGCTATTTCTTTTTTCATAGATACACTTTTTTTTCGTCGAGCTAAATTTAAAGGATGTATGCCTAAGTGAAATAGAGCAGACTGTATATCGGAATAATATGCATTATCCTTATGAAATTATTTCGATATACAGATAAATATTTGCGTTCAGGCTCAATTAACAAACTAAGCACTTTGTATCTCGAGTTTCTTTCTGCGGTTACATAAGCTCCAGTTTTCCAGAGTCATCTTGGTGCTATTTACTTCGCGATCCGTCAGTTCTTTAAAGTTCCCAGGTTATTTAAAGGAGAAAAAGAGGGGCCTCCAAATTATTTCAGGGCTGTTTAGAACAGTAAAAAGCAGTTTTTCGCGCATAATGATAAAGTAAATAACTAAATGTTATTATATTACAGAATCGATGTGAATTCTCATTCTTAGAACATATTTACCAAAACCTGGGCCGGCTTGCTAGAACAGCGTCTCAGCTGAGACTGGGTCAAAGAAAGCAGTGCAAAAGGTGGGGCGCGCGAGCGTCTTGAGACACGGCTTGATTCCCGCTCAGCACGTGCGCTGGCATTGGCAGTGCTTTCTTTCCCACAGTCTCAGCTGAGACGCTGTTTCTATACTTCGTTTCAGCTTGGGTCCAGACGCAGCCGACGCTACAAGCACGAGCGTGTGGCCCTGAAGAGTGCCTGTACTGCACTAGCGCGCGTGCTTGGCAGGGACGCTGGATGCCCGGAGCTCGCGCTTGTAGCATCGGCTGCGTCTGGACCCAAGCTGAAACGAAGCATAGCACGTCGGCTCTGGTGTTCGTACCTGGGGTTCCTGAATATAAAATATAAGAAAATACGAAATCGTTTTACGATGGAGCGTGAAAGCTTCGCTGCGAAGTAAAAGCATTTTTTGTAAGGAATATAAGATATAACATCGCATTTCACGAATCGGGGTAAAAAAAAAAATCATACCCAAGTAGCTCTGGTGCCGCGCTCACGAAAATAAATATTAGTATGCGGATTTTAACGATGCAGTTATAATAATTATTAGTTTCTCAAGAGTACAAGTGAATACATATTGACTTGACGCTCTTGAACGCGTTATTTAAATATCACCATAATATAATTGATTAAAATTATTCTTAATGCTTTGGGAAAAGTCAAGACACAAAATGAGCAGCGTGTTTTCATCTGCGCTGGGTGTTTGTTAATGAGATTTTCTAAACCCATTCCTACTTACTATATGTCCGATGATGACGTGGTTGGGGCACGTGATGTCACAGTGTCGTGTCTGGGTGTCTCATGACGTCTCGTCACATGACACAGTGAAGAGTGACATCATAGTATCTTGATATCGTCATTTTTAGTGTCACGCCATTGTGTCAAGTGCCGTACATTCTGTAATATTGCGCCACGTTGTCACGTGGATGGCATCACGTGACAACGCTATGCAGATGAAGTAACCTGGTCACACCTCGCTGGTGTCATCGACCATTGTCAGCTAAATATGGCGGGCAATCTCGGCCGTCAAATTTAGCATTTCATCAAAGCATTATGTAACTCGAAAGTTAGCGGGACCGAATTGGCCATATTTTGGGGGCGTTTGACGGTTTTTTCAGGTGATTCTTGAGATGCCGTGTCATGCTTTCTAGGTACAGCGGCGATTACACGTATAAAACTGACCGCATAAACGAGAAAGCGCTTGAACCGTAGAAGGTGTTGCTGTTATGCCTTCAGCGAAGACGCGCCGCGCACGTGATACGTGCGAGATGATCGCATTGCATGGCAGCTTTTCTGGCTCTCGTGGCAACACATACGTCTGATGTAGAAGGCTATACCACGGATCGAGGGCCTGTCGGTGGCACCACAAAAGGTCATTGCTTGACGCACATGCAATGCACGCAAATCTATAGGAGAAGAACACAAAAGTAGGAATATCGAAGCTCGCACGCGGTGCTCGAAGGCGAGTGTTTTATGATGTGCTTCGACTATTGTATCTGATGTTTCGAGGTGGAATCTGTAAATTTCACGAATCCGAACTGATTTAGTTGCTAAATAAATGACACGTTCAAAAAAATTAGCGACACGCTCCGAGTTTTAGTTGTCACAGAAGCCCTCACTGAACTTGAAAGCAAACGCGTGCCCAGAAGTACTCTGTGCAAACGTCCGAAGCGATGTAAATGTCCTCAGTAAAGGCAATCGAACTTATCGCCTGCTCAGCTCTAATGACGTCCAGATCACGAGCGACTCCACATTGACTCTCGGAAACCCTTTTCTTATTAAACCGCGTCCCAGTGCGAACACAACAAAATGGCAGCCCTTTATCCTTCATAACAAAGCATTTCTTAATACAATATCGGTATTGTATCGCTTTTGAGACTTGCGACCAGGATCTTAAACCTTAATCTCGAAAAAAATGATAAAGTTTGCAGCGTTGAGCACAGCCTGCTAAGGTAAGAAATTGCAGTTTTCACTGTTTCCACCGTAGAGTGTCATTCATTAGCTTGTATGAAAAAACAGCTGCTAATAGCGCCACCCAATCCCAGCAAAAAAAGGAAAAGAAAACTTCAATAGGGGCACGTGTTTTGAAAATATAGGCAAAGGTGCCGCGTTCAGAAACCTAGGGGTCAAAGCTGAGCCTTCTCTAATCGCGCGCATATGATAGCAGATTTTGTCTAGTTTTAAAATCCCGGCCACCATTTAGAGAGTCGGAATATTTTTCGAGTTATTTTAGTCGGAACATGGTCTCCCCATCAAAAACAGCGAAAAAGATGTGTGATCCGAAACTATTGGAAGGGTGCGGCTTTTAGGAACCTAGGGTTCAACCCTGAGAGTACTCTTACCCCACACATATGATAGCAAGCGTGGTATATTTTTAGAATCCCGGAGAGGATTTCGCGAATAGGTTTATTTGTCGAGTTATTTGAACCGGAACGGTGTCTCTCCCATCAAAAACGGTCAAA
>JAZHYW010004912.1:0-47617 GCA_037355805.1 Ixodes ricinus
GTTCATTTCGAGGGCTTTCCTTTCCAAAGTGCGAGGAGGAGGTGAGGGCAGGATGCTATTATGTGCGCTTTTTTTAGGCGAAGGCTTCCACCGCTTTTTTTCTTTTCTCCTTGTACGCGCGCGCGACCCGTGACCCCAAGACCAAATATGCACTGTGCGCAAAAAAAAAGAAAAACCTTTTATGTTTTCTTTTTTTTTCTTGGTTCGGTGTTTTTTTTGCCGCTCGCAAGCTGTTTTGTTTGCCCACGCCCATGTATTCCGCGACCTCCCTGCACCAAATAGAAAAGGCGTTCATTTCGAGGGCTTTCTTCGTTTCTCTTTTTCAAAGTGCGAGGAGGAGGTGAGGGCAGGATGCTTCTTGCGCTTTTGCTTAGGCGAAGGCTTCACCGCTTTTTTCTCTTTTCTCCTTGCGCGCGGGGCGGCGACCCAAGACCAAATTGAATCACATTGAAAACAAAGAAAAGCTCCTCTTTATGTTTTTTTTCTCTTGGTTCGTAGTTTTTTTTTTTGCTCGCCTCGTGTAAGCTGTTTTGTTTGCCCACGCCCATGTGTTCGCGACCTCCTTGCTCCAAGATAGAAAAGTGCTTATTTCAGGGCTTCGCCTTCTCGGCGTTTCTCAACAATGTACACGCTTCCTTTTTTCCAAAGTGCGAGGAGGAGGTGAGGGTTATGAGTTTCCATTATGCTTTGCTTAGGCGAAGGCTTCACCCGCTTTTTTTCTTTTCTTCGTATGTATGGCGGCGGCGACCCGCGACTCCCAAGACCAACTGCACTGTGCTGCAAAAAAAGAAAAAGCTCCTTTAGTGCTTTTTTTTTTTTTTGTTCCGTGGGTTTTTTTTTTTTTGCCTTTTCGCCGCAAGCTGTTTTGTTTGCCCACGCCCATGCGTTCGCGACTTTCCCTGCTCCAAGATAGAAAAGTGCTTTTTCTGCAGGGCTTCTCGCTCTTCTTCAGCGTGCGAGGAGGCGCGTGAGGGCAGGATGTCCTTCATTTGCGCTTTGTTTGTGTGAAGGTTTCACCGCTTTTTCTTTTCCGGGGTTCTTTGGCGCGGCGCGCGACCCGGACCCTTAGACACCACTGTGAAAAAAAAGCAGTGAAAAAAGCTCCTTTTTTATGTTTTCTTTTTCTTTGGTTCGGTGTTTTTTTTTGCCGCTTTTCGCAAGCTGTTTTGTTTGCCCACGCCTGGCGACATTCGCGACTTCCCTGCACCAAGATAGAAAAGTGCGTTCATTTCGAGGGCTTCTCGCTTCTCTTTCCAAAGAGGAGGAGGTGAGGGCAGGATCCTTCATTATGTGCGCTGTTTAGGCGAAGGCTTCTACCGCTTTTTCTTTTCCTGTACGGCGCGCGACCCGCGACCTCAAGACCAAATTGCACAGTAAAAAAAAACAGAAAAAGCTTTTTTTATGTTTTCTTTTTTCTTGGTTCGGTGTTTTTTTTTGCCGCCTTTCGCAAGCTGTTTTGTTTGCCCACGCCTATGCATTCGCGACTCCTGCACCAAGATAGTGCGCGTTTCATTTCCAGGGCTGCTTTTCCAAAGTGCGAGGAGGAGGTGAGGGCAGGATGCCTTTCATTATGTGCGCTTTGCTTAGGCGAAGGCTTTCACCGCTTTTTTTTCTTTCTACTTGTACGCGGGAACGCGACCTGGCGACCCCAAGACCAGTCCGCACCAAAGCAAAAAAAAAAGAAAAAAAACTCCTCTTTATGTTTTTTTTTCTCTTGGTTCCATGTTTTTTTTTGCCGCCTTTTCAAAAGTTGGGTTTTGTTTGCCCACGCCCATGCGTTCATGACTCCTGCACTAAGATAGAAAAGTGCGTTCATTTCTCTGAGGGCTTTCGCTTCTCTTTCCAAAGTGCAAGTGAGGAGGTGAGGGTGCAGATGCCTTCTTTGCGCGCTGTCAGGCGTAAGGCTTCACCGCTTTTTTTTTTCATCCTTGCGCGCGGCGCGCGACCCCAAGACCAAACTGCACTGTGCAAAAAAAAAGAAAAAAGCTCCTCTTTGCGTTTTTTTTTCTCTGGCCCGTAGTTTTTTTTTGCACGCACGCAAGCCTGTTTTGTTTGCCCACACCCATCGCGTTCGGCGACCTCCCTGCTCCAAGATAGAAAAAGTGCGTTTATTACGAGGGCTTCTCGCTCTCTCTTTCCAAAAGTGCAAGGAGGTGAGGGCGAGTATGCCTTCATTATGTGCGCTTTAGCTTAGGCGAAGGCTTCACCTGCTTTTTTTCTTTTCTTCTGCACGCGGCGCGCGATCCCGCAACCCCAAGACCAACGGCGCCTGTGCAAAAAAAAAAGAAAAAGCTCCTCTTTATGTTTTTTTTTCTCTGGGTTCCGTGGGTTGTTTTTGCCGCTGCCCCTTCGCAAGCTGTTTTGCTTGCCCACGCCCATGCGTTTACGCGACCTCCCTGCACGCAAGATAGAAAAGTGCGTTCATTTCGAGAGCTTTCTCGCTTCTCTCTTCCAGTGCGCGCAGGGGATCGTGAGGGCAGGATGCGATGCCGTCCTGTCATGCGCTCTGCTTAGGCGAAGGCTTCACCGCTTTTTTCTTTTCTCCTTGCACGCGGCGCGCGGGCCGCGACCCCAAGACCGAATTGCGCGAAGTGCAAAAAAAAACAGAAAAAGCTCCTTTTTATGTTTTCTTTTTCTCTCAGTTGGTTCGTTTTTTTTGCACGCTTTATCGCAAGCTGTTTTGTTTGCCCACGCCCATGCATTCGCTGACCCTCCCTGCACCAAGATAGAAAAGTGTCGTTCATTTCGAGGGCTTCTCGGCTTCTCTTTCCAAAGTGCGAGGAGGAGGTGAGTGAGCGGTGATCCTTCATTATGTGCGCTTTTGCTTAGGCGGAAGGCTTCACCGCTTTTTTTCTTTTCTCCCTCGCACGCGGCGCGCTGAACCCGCGACCCCAAGACCAAATTGCACAGTGCAAAAAAAAAAAAAAAAAACAGAAAAAGCTTTTTTTATGTTTTCTCTTTTATAACTGGTTCCGGTGTTTTTTTTTTGCCGCCTTTCGCAAGCTGTTTTGTTTGCCCACGCCCGTGCATTCGCGACCTCCCTGCACCAAGATAGAAAAGTTGCGTTTCATTTCGAGGGCTTCTCGCTTCTTTTCCGTGCGAGGAGACGCGGAGGGCGGGATGCCTTCATTATGTGCGCTTTGCTTGGGCGAAGGCTTCACCGCTTTTTCTTTTTCTCCTGCACGCGGCGCGCGACCCGCGACACCAAAACCAAATTGCACAGTGAAAAAAAAAAAAACAGAAAAAGCTCCTTTTTATGTTTTTTTTCTTCTCTACAGTTGGTTCGGTGTTTTTTTGCCGCCGTTTAGCAAGCTGTTTTGTTTGCCTGCGGCCATGCCATTCCCGCGTACCTCCACTGCACCAAGATAGAAAAGTTTCTGCGTTCATTTCTCGAGGGCTTCTCGCGCCCTGTCCAAAGTGCGAGGAGGAGGTGAGGGCAGGATGCCCCCTTCATTATCTGCGCAGCTATTGTAGGCGAAGGCTTCACCGCTTTTTCTCTTTTCTACTTGCACGCGGGTGCGCGCCCCGCGACCCCCAAGACCAAACCGCACTGTGCAAAAAAAGAAAAAACTCCTTTTTTTATGTTTTTTTTCTCTTGGTTCCGTGTTTTTTTTTGCCGCCTTTCGCAAGCTGTTTTGTTTGCTCCACGCCAATGCGCGGCGCGAGCGTGGCCTGCACCAAGATAGAAAAAGTGCGTTCATTTCGAGGGTCAAGCTATTCTTCGAAGTGCCCGGAGGAGGTGAGGGCAGGATGCCTTTCATGCCATGCGCGCTTTGCCTAGGCGAAGGCTTCACCGCTTTTTTTCTTTTCTCCTTGCGCGCGGCGCGCGACCCAAGGCCAAACTGCACAATGTGCAAAAAAAAAAAAGAAAAAGCCTCCTCTTTGCGTTTTTTTCTCTGGTTCCGGGGTGGTTTTTTTTTTGCTTACGCCTCTTCGGTGGTTGCTTTGTTTGCCCGCGCCGCATGCGTTCGCGACCTCCCTGCACCAAGATAGAAAAGTGCGTTTATTTCGAGGGCTTCTCGCTTCTCTTTCCAAAAGATGCAAGGAGGAGGTGTGGGTGCAGGATGCCTTCATTATGTGCGCTCTGCTTAGGCGAAGGCTTCACCGCTTTTTTCTCTTTTCTCCCATGCGTGCGGCGCGACCCCAAGACCAAACTGCACTGTGCAAAAAAAAAAGCTACCCCATATGTTGTTTTTTTTTCTTGTCCCGTGGGGTTTTTTTGCCGCCTTTCGCAAGTTGTTTTGTTTGCCCACGCCCATGTGTTATGACCTCCCGCACCAAGATAAAAGAGCGTTCATCTGAGGGCTTCTGCTTCTCTTTTCCAAAGTGCAAGGAGGAGGTGAGGGGCAGGATGCCTTCATTATGTGCGCTTTGCTTAGGCGAAGGCTTCACCGCTTTTTCTTTTCTTCTGCACGCGGCGCGCGACTCCGGCAACCCCAAGACCAACCGGCACTGTGCAAAAAAAAGAAAAAGCTCCTCTTTATGTTTTTTTTTCTGGTTCTGTGGGTTTTTTTTTTTTGCCGCCTTTCGCAAGCTGTTTTGTCGCCCACGCCCATGCATTCGCGACTCCTTGCACCAAGATAGAAAAGAGCGTTCATTTCTGAGGGCTTCTCGCTTCTTTCCAAAGTGCAAGGAGGGGAGGTGAGGGCAGGATGCCTTCATTATATGCGCTTGCTTAGGCGAGGGCTTCACCGGGCTTTCTTTCTTTCTCCTTGCGCGCGGCGCGCGACCCTGCAAGACCAAACTCGCGCTGTGCAAAAAAAAAAGAAAACAGCCTCCCTGTTTATGTTTTTTTTCTTTCTTGGTTCCCGTGTGGGTTTTGTTTTTGTTTTTGCCGCCTTTTCGCAAGCTGTTTTGTTTGCCCACGCCCATGCGGTTCGCGACCTCCCGGCACCAAGATAGAAAAGTGCGTTTATTTCGAGGGCTTCTCGCCTTCTTCAGTGCATGAGGAGGTGAGGCAGGATGCCTTCATTATGTGCGCTCTGCTTAGGCGAAGGCTTCAGTCTCCTGCACCAAGATAGAAAAGTGCGTTCATTCAGGGCTTCTGACTTCTCTTTCCCACGAGGTGGGAGGAGGTGAGGGCAGGATGCCTTCATTATGTGCGCGCACAGCAGGCGAAGGAAACTACCGCTTTACTGTCACTGCTCACCCTGCAGCAGTGAGCCCATGACTTCAGACCAAACTGCCGCACCCAAAAAAAGAAAAAGCTGCTCTTATCTTTTTTTCTCTTGGTTCCATGGTTTTTTTGCCACCTTTTGCAAGCTGTTTTGTTTGCCCGCGCCCATGCGTTTGCGACCTCACCAAGATAGAAAAATGCATTCATTTAGAAACTACACTTCCTTTCAAGTGCAAGGAGGGAGTGAGGGACGGGATGCCTTCGTATGTGCGCTTTGTAGCCAGAAGGCACACGCTTTCTCTTTCTCACACACACGCGCGCGCGACCACCCAACCCCAAAAAACAAACATATAAAAAAAAAAAGCTCCTCTTGTTTTTTTTTTCTCTTAGTTCCGTAGTTTTTTGCCACCTTTACCGTGTTTTGTTTGCCCATATGCGTTCATGACCTCCATACAAGATAGAAAAGTGTTCTCATTTCGAGGGCTTCTAGCTATATTTTCAAAGTGCAAGGAGGAGGTGAGGCAGATTATCCCTTCATTATGTGCGCTTTGTAGACGAAAGGCTTCTGCACATTTTCTCTTTTTCTCCTTGCATGGCCTTGGGCCTTCATTCAGACCAGCTTGCTGTGCAAAAAAAAAAAAGAAAAAAGCTCTCTTTATCATTTTTTTCTCTTGGTTCATTAGGGATTTTTTTTAAAAAGCATACCCATATTTATTTGTTTCACCATCAACGTTTAAAACCTCTATATGAATAAGTACATTCATTGGGAAGCCTGCTTCTCTTTCAAGTGCAAGGAGGGAGGTGAGGCAGGATGCCTTCATTATGTGCGCTTTGTAGGCCAAAGCCTGCTTTTTCTCCCTTTCTCCTTGCCTTAGCCTGTTGACCCCAGACAAGCACGTTGTGCAAAAAAAAAAACCATATTTATGTTTTTTTTCTCTTTCTTAATTGGAGTTTTTTTTTTGCCGCCTTTAGCACGTATTTTGTTAGCACGCCCATGCATTTAACATCCCTGCACCAAGATAGAAAATTATACGTTGTTGAAACTATAGCTTCTCTCCAAAGTGCAAGGAAGTGATGGCAGGATGACTTACCATTATGCTTTGGCGAAGGCCTCACCGCTTTTCCTTTTCTCCTTCTGCCAGCAACGTGCGACCAGAACCACAAGATAAACTGCACTGTACAAAAAAAAAAGCTCTTTATGTTTTACTCTTAGTTCAGGCAGGGTTTTGCCTTTAGCAAGCTGTTTTGTTGCCCTTCCATGCGGTGCCCAAAGCCTCCTGGAATGAAAAGAGCGTTCATTTCTGAGAGACTGCTTCTTCAAAGTGCAGGAGGAGGTGAAGGCAAGATACCTTCATTATGTGCGCTTTGTAGGCGAGAGCTACCGCTTTTTTCTTTTCTCCTTGCAACGTGAGCCCGCCTTACCCCTGGAATGGCCTGTTAAAAAAAAGCTCCTCTTTGCCCTTTTTCTCTTGGTTCAAACAGGGTTTTTTGCCGCCTTTATGGCTGTTTTTTGTTTTACCCCACACCCCAGCATTCTGAGGCCTCACCATGCCGAATGAAAAGAGCGTTCATTTCAGGTCTTCTAGCTTCTCTTTCCAAAGTGCAAGGAGGAGGTAGGGGCAGGATGCACCTTCATTATGTCCGCTTTGGCAAGGCTGAAAGGCTTCCGCTTTGCAAGCTAACCCACTGCCATAGCACGACCACGACCCCAACAAGACAAACCTTCTCACTGTGCCAAAAAAAAAAAAAAAACTCCTCTTTAATATTTTTCTCTTGGTTCTTAGTGGTTTTTTTTTTCTTTTTCGCCTTTCATGACTGTTTTGTTGCCCACGCCCATTGCGTTCGCGACCTCCACTGCACCAAGATGAAAAATTCATTCAGGGCTTCTTCTCTTTTAAGTGCCGAGAAGGTGAGGGGCAGGATACCTTCTGTCGCTTTGCTGGCGCGGCCTCACCGCTTTTTTTCTTTTCTTCTTGCTGCAACGGCGCGACCTAGAGCCCAAAACCAAATTCTTGGCTGTGGCACCGCAGCATCCTGCTATGTTTTCCTTCAAACTGGATCTTTTTCTTTTTTCACGCCTTTTGCAAGGCGTTTTGTTTCTTATGCAGCCCATGCGTTCAGGCCTTGCTGCACCAAAATAAAAAAGTGCATTCATTTCAGCGCGCGTGGGGGGTTAGCACGTCCGGGTAAGTGCGTTTAATGCGGTAAAAAAATTGATTTTGAGCCTGGCTTGGGGTCGTTCATTCTGGCAGTGAGACACCATTGTGCGAGTAAATGCGAAGGTGCTTGTGCTGAACTAAAGTATGCGATAATGAAGGAAAACCAAAGTTAAATGTTGTTTAACATTAGTTTCAGTAGCGTGCCCGTTCTGAATAGCGACTGATCTCCTTGATGACGTTAACAACGTCTGCAGCTTTTATCCTATACGTATGCATGCAGCGACTAGGACTTTGAAGAATAGTAGTTGTTTTATTTCTTCACACAGTAGTAGTTTTTAGCTCCCCTGTAGGCATGTATTTTAGCATTGTAGGTTGGGAGGTCTGAGGTTAGCAGGATGACCTGTAAGGGTGTGAAACCTAAGGCTGCATACTATTCTCTTTGCCCCATTGAGGTAATTTTCTGTGGCATACAACTTTATCGAACTACTGGGTACCCAGTTTTAGGACCTCGGGCCAGAGCCACTAGGGAGGAAGTCTATTTTCTCCTTCAGCTACCTTGTACCATAAATATGACAGGGTACCTATTTTGAACAAAGCTACTATTAACATGTTCCCAACTTGGAGAATACCCAAATTATACACTAAGCACCCAATTTGACTGAACAAGTGCCATTTCCAGATTATTGTTTAAACATGTGATGGCTCAACACGGTATCTTACGGTGATTTGTTCTTCAGTCATTTCTTAGTAATTTCTGCCACTCCTTATCCTCTCTGTGCCTTCTGCCATTATCCAAACTGCCATCTTTTCCCCTCAGGAAACTTCTGGCCCAGTACACACTCTGTCACCTGGGAGGGCAGCCCTAAATTTCCATGTTATGAATCCATGTTCAATTGTTTATCTCTTCATACCTTAGTGCCGTTACCTCATATCTTCATTAGCTTTAGGTTATTCTGGACTCCCTGTCCTGCCTGAGCCAGCTAAGTGCTCTCTACGTTAATGCCTTACCCAAGGTACATAATAATTGCCAGACGGATTTCAACCCAATGGCTGCTGTCTGGAGCGAAGAACTATTGTGCCACAGATGGCAAACATGAAAGACGCCGTGGCGCTTGAAGGTTGCACATTTGGCTGGAAAGCGATAAACCCAGGCTAATCTTGGTGCAAAGGTCATGCCTTTTGAAGGAAGCAAGGCGACGCCGAAAAGCGTGGCTCACGGTGGTTGTAACCCAACCCGGCGGCCTGGAATATTAGGCAGTATCTGCAATAACAGCGTACTCGAACTCTCGGTTCTTTAAATATCGATGTTCAGACAATGCTCGTTTTGAAAAGCGGGGGCGTACCAGCACAATATCACTGAAATTACTGCTAATGGCTGAGCATCCGCCCGGGCTGTCAATGTCAATGTGGCTGGCCATCAAAATCGCCAGTATTGCCAGATATCTGCGGTAAGCTCAGTACTTAGAGAGTGGGCTGAGTATCTGCGGGTATATGTCAATCAACACCGGTATGGTCAGGCACCGCAGAATACCTAATACCGTTTATCTACAGAGTACTTTCAGGCGTGGCCGATATATCCATTACAACACAAGATGGTAGGCGAGGAGCCGACGGGCGGAAAGAGGAAACAGATAGACTGGAGAAGAGAGGGGACTTTTCTCTCTTTGCCTGTTCGTCTGCCACTCTCCGACACTGCCTACACCTGCCGCTGATGTAACAGACTATAGATACCTTGTTTATTGTTTGCGAAATATTGCCGCTTGCTGGTCACCACCATTACACTTCAGGCTTTTTTGGCACCTTTATTATGCTCACATACAGATACATTACATACAAGCATGTCTGAACGCCATTAAAACGCCCGCATACAGCGCAAACATTATTCAATAGCACATAATAACCCTCCAGAGAAAGCGGCAAGCGCCAACCTTAGGCAAGCGTGGAATGCCATCAGTACGTGGAAAGCGAATGCAGCGTTTGCGTGAATTGACGTCACGTCTGCACCTTTCAGTCATCGCGTGTCTTATTAGCTAAAATGAAAGCGGCTTGTAACAACGGATGAAAACATTTATTACGCCTGGTAAAACATTACGCAAATAGCGTGCGAAATGGCAGAGGAATGCGTAAATATAGAAAATGCGATTGTTTTAAGTGAAAATATTGATATCTGGTGTGCTCTGGGAATGCATGTTTTATTTCAAAATGCTTAAACTGAAATGGCAAGACCGCATGTGATTTGACAGAGCAAAACAGACCACAGCTAAAAATCAGAGTAGATGTGAAGCCTTGTGGCGCTAGACAAGTGTCCGATCGCATGCGCGGCTGTTATACAATGGCGTGCAGTCACTGAATTCTTGCAATATATAGGCCACATGTAGCTTAGTGTAATTTCGATTGAATTCGTTAACAAATTCGACAATCTATCTTCGGCTCGGTATATTCTCAAAATAAACAGACTGGTTAAATCTCATATCATTTAATGAAAATGGTAAATATATAAAGGGTCAAGCCACGACAACCCAAGCCGCGTCCCCGTAGCATCTCCGGAAGAAGTCCCATACCATTTATTCTGCGAGGGTTTTACCATTAACATTATATATAAAAAAATGTAAGTAAATATAAACTGATATAAATAAACAAAATATTGAAAAAAAAAAAATGTCACTACCTACGGATCAATGAATGCTTTCAACAAAGCGGACTATAACCCCCTGTGCTGTCTGCATTTTCATGAAAATATTTGACCATTAGTTTCACAGGGACATGACGGAGATGCGTATAAACAGCTGTTCGAAATACTGCTCAGAATGCGCTCTGTAGCTTTACCCATGAAAATATATTCACTTTTCCGTGTGGCAAGAATTACTAAGCTTACTGTTGAAGTCGACTATACCCTATGAGCTCAAGCTGCCTTAAAACAAATATATACTTTGTATACAATAATTTATTACCTTCTATTACAGTTAAGATTCTAGTATATAGCGGTAAAATAATAATAACATTAGGTCTAATAAACACATAAGCACCAACAACGCACTTTCATTAATCAGAAACTTTATTATTCACCTTCAGCTTAAAACTACAATATTACCACGCATATTTACAAATGTCGACACAACATACACGGATAACGATGAAAAGAGCACTCCACTCATCACAAGATTTAAAAACAAATCAACAGCACTTTGCTCGTCTCCTACATGACTAAGAAAATTAACAATATGTATTCATTTCTTATTAAATCAACATATCCATCGTCTGACTCTATCACTGAAAAACATTGGAACACAAGCAAGAGAAAAAAATATAACCTGGCAGAAGACTCAAATAGCATTGTCATCGTTGACTAGTTGCCACACATATAACTCATTTAAACCGCAGGACTTGTTCCACGAATACACGTAAAGACCATAGTCTCCGAACACAAAAAAAGAATAAACTACCCAAGGAGGCCGAGGACTCCGGTGACTCGGAAAAACTCGGAAGGAAACAGGTCTCCAAACAACCAAGCAAGAGCACCAAGCGCAGATACAACCGTGGGGACCGAAGACAAAGAAGAAGACCTTGGTCAGGCTAACCTGAACCTAGATTAACAACTCAGGCTGGACTAAGGTCTTTCTTTGCGGGTGAAACTCAAACAACACGTCAGGAGAGGAGAACAGACTCCCAGCACTCTCTCCCTCTCCAGGGCGCCAGCGGAGTCTGGTCAGCAGTCTGTGGGTGGGTTCCTCTCCGTCTCTTATTATGCCTCTCTCTCGCTCGTACGTCCGTCTCTCCTCTCCCTTTCCAAGGTCTCACACACAGAGGGGAGGATCAGGGTTGCATCGGCTATTATAACAGATATTTTGTGGACATAGGCCGTGTCAAATAATGTACGCCGGCTTTCTTTCAATCTCATTTTCGGAATGCGACGAAAATGCCAATACTCAGCGGTTGTTGCGATTCAGAAACTATATTCAGGAAAAATAGAAAGCCGTTTCGCTCCTGTATAACGCGGTCGGCGCGGCACGAGGAGGAAGGCGGGGGCGGTCAACGACCTGGAGGGGGGGGTCCGCGTGGCCCCACCGAGAGGGGGGTGCGTGACCGCGAGAGAGGATTTTCTCGCTAAATTTAAGCGGGAAATTTTCCGATAGATTTAGCGGGGGAAAATATTTTCCGCTGGATTTAGCGAGGAAAATTTTCCCGCTAAACTAGCGAGGCGCTGGCGAGGAGCGTTCGGCACTGTGCGGCGATCGCCATGCATGGCTTTAGACCTAGACTGGTGAAAAAATTTCCGCTGGCTCTGCGGAAAAAATTTTCCTGGCCGTTACTGCCGGGGAGCTAAATTTAGCGGGGAAAATCGGCGGGGCGTTCGACGCGAGGCGGCGTCCCCATGCGCAGGCGTTGTCTGCGAATTCACGCCCGGCTGTGGCGCCTTATCAAGCCGGGCTGCGGGCGCCTCAGGCTGCGCTACTAAAGCGGTTACGTGTACCATATATCGCCATGGTTAACAGTACGCTGCGCAATATAATACATATTCGCGTCGACATCGGCAAAATCAAAATGGTACAGGCACCATTTTCCCGTTGCCATGAAGAGAATCGGCAATACTGCTTGCGACTTTCTCCGACTCGGCTAGATAATAAGCCCCAATATTGTGTGCTGCTGGGAAGGTCGCCAATTCAGCTCTTTTTTGTTTGTGGACTTTTTTGACGTCTAACAATGAGATAAACTTGCATGTATTTACCTAGTTTGTTCCCAGAACTAACTGACCTTGACCTGCATTCCGGCTCTTAATATTCACGAGGCAGAGTTGCCATGAGGGGGTTGGTGCCCCCAATATTGTCGTCTGTATAGCGGGCATCCGTCTTACTCGGCCATGGCATGACACCATGACGTTGTACTCTTTTACTGATGACTGCATGGAAGACCCTTATCCATCAGAACTTTACCATAATCAGTCATTGCAACTAGTAAAGCTTGACCTGTCCAACGATATGTTTTGTTCTGGTTTCACGAGATAATTGTGTATCCATCCCCCAAAAGTATTAATATCAGATTCTAAATCCAGGAAGGCGCTGGGTGAAAACATTTTCTTGCTAAAAGAGCAATTTTTATAGAAAACAGGAAAACAAAGATTCAGGAAGATTATGTGAGTATGAATTTATAAATCAATATAACAAAAATATGTAGATTTTTTTGGATTTTTTATATTTTCAGAGAAAAGGACTCTCTATTAATATTGCCAGATGCTGCATTTCGGTTCTGCCACGAGATCGAGATTTCAAAGCTGAAACAAAATATTTAAAGTGCTGCTGCAGGTCGAACTGTGATATCTAATAACTGCTTTCAAACTAATTGCGCTGACAACTCTTGTGTGGCTTTCCCTTGTGTGAATACCACTATGCTCTTTTCTTCACGGTTGATGGAGCCACCATTGTTAGAAGACCAGCTACACACTTTCGCGAACGTCACTCGAGGACATCTGGTTGGGATGCTGTTCCTGCACCTATGTCACAGGGATCAGCGTGGAATTGTGAGCCACTTGCGCTGTCCATCGTGATGTGACGGGCTGAGATTTACGCGTGACATCCTCCCAGAAGTCGGGCTCTAAGGACCAAGTGCTCGGCAGCACTCAAAAGCACAACAGTAAAAGCCATTTAAGTGCAAGCAGTGCCCCCGGGCCTTTGCTCGAGAAATTCCGATCCTCTGAGCTCATAATCATTTGCACACTGGTGAAAAGCCATTTAAGTGCAAAGAGTGCCCTGTAGCCCTTTGCTCAATTCTGATCTACAAAGCACCTGATCGATTGCACACCTTCGATGAGAGGCCATTTAAGTGCAGGAGTGCCCCCGAGCCATCTGCTCCGAAATTCCGATCTACAAAGCGCATAATCATTTGCACACTGGTGAAAACGCCGTTTAAGTGCAAAGCAGTGCCCCCAAGCCTTTGCTCGAAATTCCAATCTGCACAAAGCCATTGCCGAACTCACACTGGTAAAAAGCCATTTAAGTGCAAACAGTGCCCCTAGCCTTTACGCTGAAAATTACTCTTTGACTAAGCATAATCGAATCCACACTGTGCAAAGCCATTTAGAAGTGCAAGCTGTGCCCCCAAGCCTTTGCTCAGAAATTCCGATCTGAAATCACCAATCATTTGCACACTGGTGAAAAGCTCATTTAAGTGCAAAGGTGCCCGTAGCCTTTGCTCAGAGATTCTGATCTACAAGACCACAATCGATTGCACACTGGCGAAAAGGCCATTTAAGTGCAGGTGCCGCCCGACCTTTGCTCCGAAGGTCCGAATCTCACAAGGCCATAATCATTTGCACACTGGAGTGAAAAGCAGTTTGAGCGCTAACGAGTGCCCCGAGACCTTTGCTCGAAGAGTTCCCATCTACAAGTGCATAATCGTGTACTGCACACCGGTGAAAAGCCATTTGCGTGCAGTAAGCTGTGCCCCTAGCCTTTGCTCAGAGATTCCTCTCTGCCAGACCACCAGCAAATGCACTGCTGGGCAGAAAATCCATGCGAGCCTGCACAGCAGTGCCCCCAAGCCTTTGCTCCAATTCCTATCTACTGAAGCCATAATCAAACACACATAAATAGCCATTTAAGTGCAAGGAGGTGCCCCCGTCAACTTCACTCCCGAAATTCCGATCTACGAAGCCATATCCGGTTGCTTTTTCACTAGCATGAAAAGCCATTTAAGTGTAAGCATTGCCCTCTAGCCTTTGCTCAGAAATTCCGATTTCACAAACCATAATGATGTGCACACTGGTGCAAAGCCATTCAAATGCCGGGTGCCCCAGGCCTTTGGTGAAAATCCGCTCTGAGAAGCCATGCGAGATGCACACAGGGGAAAAGCCATTTAAATGCAAGCAGTGCTCCCAAGCCTTCTCATGACCATGCGGCTCTGCTGCCAACTATCAAACACACTGTCTAAAAAGCATGAGAAGTGTAAACAATGCCCAAAAGCTTTGCTCATGAACAAGATTTTATCTGCCAGAACCAGATGCTACACGTGCAGAATGCCTTGCAGTTGACCTGCAAGTTGAGCTGCCCCATGTGTAATCATTAAACTCATACAGAACTTGATGCCATTTCAGCCAGTCGAAGGTACAGATCCAGGAGCGTCATACCTCTGCTGGGAAAGAAAAAGAAAGAGGAGGCATGACTAGAAGAAGAGGAGGAAGTAGAAGGAGAGCACTGGGGATGAGCTCCCGAAAATTTGTTGAGAAAAGAAAAAGGGGGGACTTGCAGTCGGGGAGGTCCCTCGGCGATTGCCCCCGTTGGGCAAGCACTCAAATAGACCCTTTGCAAGAATCCCAAAAGCCCGCGCGCGCCGGAATAATGGGAGTCCTCGGTATGCCCCTCCTCCCACCGGGACCATGTGGCATACACGAGCAGGCGCCGATGCCTGCGGCAACAACGCCCAGTCGGGCGGCGACGGCTGGCAGAGCTGCCCCTGTCTCATCCTTCCTTTGTACCTGGCTCTGTCGTCTGCGCTGTGCTGCGTCGAGACCTGGCTTGGGACCTGCCCCGGCTGCGGTGCAAACTAAATGTGTTGGTTGACACTTCCAATGTGAAGGTAAGTTACGGCCCGAATAGCGGCAGTGAAATAAGTTCACCTGTCGCGAATGCGCTTTACGTGCACCACAGATATGATACGCCCATCGACGACGTACAGCACTCTGGTGGGATGGCGGATGGCTGCAACGGCTGCTGGCGGTAGCTGCCGGACTGCTCTTCGCCGCAGTCGCGGTGGCACAACGAGAAAGTGTGATCTGTTCCGAGGGTTCCCCAAATTCCCTGCTCGTCGCAGCGCTGTTTAGTTTTACAAAGGGTCTATTGGAATGTGATATCTTGTTTCCGCGTGCTTAGGGGCGTTCTGCCCAGTTTAGACTGTTTTTGAATGTTCGGCCTAAGCGCTGGTCACTTATTGCTACAGATAATTAATGGGGTTAATATTTTGAATACCATTGACTCAGCACACGGTGGCGATTTTGTAAGCAGAGATGGGAACAGCCCCCTTTCAAATAAGTTTGGGAAACAAAATTTTGCTTAGGATTGACCCAATCCCAAAAAAGCTATAATCACATTGTTAAATAAAATAACCAAAACAATCCAAATTCGAAATGCTAAGAAAGCAGCTATATCTGAAATCAAATCCATTAACCCTGATTGTACGTTCTTGAAAACCTGAGATATTGGTCCAGTAGCGAAGATTGCACTTCAGCTCTTCCTGTTGCTCCTAAGAGTAAAAATAAGTTCGAGTTCTAATGAATTTTAAAAATCAGCGCCAAAATTTTTTTGTTAGTTATATCTAAGGTTCGGAGTTTTCGGTTTAAACCGATAAAAACCGATAAAAGTACGCCGAATTCATTTTTGGAAATTCGGTTTTAACCGAAAAAGGTCAGTTTTTAGGTTCGGCATTTTCAATTTAAACCGATAAAAACCGATAAAAATATGTCGAATTCATTTTCTAAAATTCAGTTTAACTTTGACCTTCCAGTCGTACCGCAGAGCCGTGGCGAAAAAGTGGAACGACAGTGTCTATCGAAGCGTGTCCGAATGTATGGGATACACGGGTGCCATCACGACGTTTTGGTTTAATGTGCGCATCATCGATCGGAACGTGAAGTCCAAAATGCCCCATGACTTCGCCATGTACGAGCGTGTTTTCAAACTCGTTGTAAGGAAGACTGACTTGATGCAAGCTCTGCATGTTGTGTTGTGCTTCAAAACGTCGCACCGTGTCTCTTTTGGCGGTCACAATTGGTTGATTGGCCGATTTTGGCTCAGGCAGCGCTTCATCCATCTCCTCAGCCTGCCAGTGTCCAGTGTTAGCGTTGAGAGGGCACTCTCGAAGCTCGAAGGTCATATTAACAGAAAAGAAAGAGTGCGGATCAACGAGGTAAACCTGGGAAAGTATATGTGTGTGTACTATAATAAGATCACGTGATCCTGATGCACAGAAGGTGAAGTTCCATTTTTTGGGGCATAGGCTTCATATCTGACTTGTTTGTACTTCTGTGTTTTTTTCCTTGTTTCTTTTACAGTTGCACACATTTGCCAAACAAAGTGCCCATTTCTTTTTCAATTTATCTGTGCCGTTATTCTTTGAGCGATCACAAATATCAGAGCTTCAAGGATCATCTAATCCGGTGTCCGTTGGTGTTTATTTTATATTCACCGAAAAAAGCCGATAAACTTTTGTGGGCATAAATATACGCCGAAAAAAACCGAAAATTGAATTTTAAAATAAACACCGAAAAAAGTACGCCGAATTTTGAAAAAATAGAAACCGAAAACGCGGAACCCTAGTTATATCTTAAATCGCATCCCCGAGTGCTCTAAGGCATCGGGTAGTGCTTAGCGATGATATCGAGGACTTGGAAGAAGGGATCATTCCAGTGGATGGGGCTGTCTATCGACATCCACCACAGCCAGTCAGATGTGTCTGCAGCATTTCAGCTGTCGTTATTTTGCCAGCTGCAGGAGTGGTCCAGTTGTGCCATTTGCGCCATTTTGACAGATTCCTGCTTGCCTGCACCTTGCTGCACAGAATAGCGGCCAACTGCGCCAAGGCAAACCAGTTGGTTTTGGAAGAGTTTTCGTTTTCATCTGGCAACTGTGGGAATTCAGTGGGGTTTGGCCATCACAATCCAATCCAGGTGTCCGGCTCCGCGGCATTGTTTTACAGGGTTCCCACCAATTTTACCGACATTCCTAATGCAGCACAGTTTTAAGTTTTAGTTGCATTTCGAAGAGCACTACTGAAGATTAGCAAGCACAAGTAATTATTTTTTCTTGCTTGCTCATCTTCAGAAGCGGGATACTGTTTCATACTAATATTCTCGCACATGGTTCCTATTTCGTTAGCATGCTCGGTCAGGACTGCTTGGTTACGAATTGTTGCCTTTTTTCACGTCAAATGACCTGAATCCTTGATCATACAACTCTCTAAAGTGTCTATACATTAGGGGAAACCTAGAATATTTTTATTGATTATTTGCTCGTTTCACGTGATACGACTTTGCATAGTGCTACTTTACCTTCTATCTAGAGCCGGGGTATCGAAACCCCGTCCCGTGGATGCACTGTATCCGGTCCGCAGACAGCCACAGTCTTTCCAGTGATACCTGGCTCGTGGCATGGCATCACTGGAAAGACCACGGGAGAGGAGGCCTTCTCCAGCGTTCGCTCTGCAAAAGTGTAAAGAGGTGGGAGGAACTTTCACGTCACTTCTTAACCTGTCAAGAACTATAGTATAGCCTAAATGTCGGTTTTCGATGGGCATGACGCAACTGATCGCATAAATACATGCCGGCATCACTAATAGGGAACTGCACCGAATTGCTCCAAACTTACGTATGTACTGCTCCAAAGCTGCTCCAAAAAGCAATTTTTTTCTGATACAAGGTGCTTCATAAGGATATTTTTCTGCTCCAAAAATTACTCCAAATTCAAAGCTGGCTGGACCACCACTCAGCTGGCATCCTCTCATTCCTCCCGCTGCAGCCCCTCGCCTTTTGGAGCAGGTAGAGCTAGTCGAGCATATTAAAAATATTAACCCCATTATCTGTAACATGTAGCGACCAGTGTTCAGTCGAACATCCAGAAACAAGAGTTTTTAAATCTGCTAGAACGCCACAACAAAGTGCCCACCACAAATCGCCGGGGGATCTCACCGACCGCAAGTCCCCTCTTTTTGTTTCGCGACAAATTTTCGGGGGCCTTCCCCAGTTCCCTCCTCACTCCCTCCGGTATCTCTCTTTTCTCGAATCCTCCTCTCCTTCAATCTTTCCTCGTCTCTCATTCTCCTCTCCCTCCTTCTTTTCTCCTCCTCAAGCTGGAGTATGACGCCTCTTGGATCTGTACCCAATGGAAGTATACATATACCCGAGTGCAGCATAGGTCCCAAAGGCTTTGCTCGGATGAATAGTCAAGCTTGCCGCACTGAAGCCCTTATGTGCAATAAGCCTGACAAATTCCAGCAGGTTCCCAGGTCATTGTTTTAACGGTCTTGCCTCATCAGGCACCTGCTATTTCACGAGGTTAACAAACCGTAACGTGCATTTGCATAATGCCTGAACCATGCGGGCCTTTCAAATGCTAGCAATATCCCAGAAACTTGAATCGGAATTCCAGCTTGGTTGGCCACATAGACTGTGCACACAGAGCCAAACTATTTGGCCTTGCTCTGGAGCCTCTTGTCCAAATGTCACCATTCGTCATCACACAAATGTATTGGTGCGTAGTAAATGATTCTTCTCCAGCTGTGATCTCGAAGCTGGGTCAATGATTAGGAAACATTGTTTAATGCTTTTCAGAGCAGCTAGTCTGTGTTCTGCACCTGAATGCACATTGGGTCATGCTCTAGCTCTTGTTCCAAGCTCCCGTGAACTCGCTCGAGGTGTGCTTTTCAAGGCAAGGTCTAATATGTTTGTAAAAATGTCCTTATCGTTTTCTCTTGATACTACTCCTATCTATGAGGAAGATACAAATGTCACAAAGGTTGATGTGTGAACAGAATTTAATCTTGCTTATTAAAGAGAAACAAAAAAGGGTTGCCATTTTACATTTTTACATTGTTTCTTTCAGCTGCTGCGGAATTCGATGCTGATGTAACGTTTCGTTCACACCCTTGTGACTGCTTACAACCGAAGAGGCTAAAAACCGATTTTTTAGCCTCTAGTGAGGGCTTACGACTTTCTGCATTGCTGTGCAGCCGGTCGTGAGCAGTCACAAGAGGCTTAAAAGTCGTTCTTGTCTTAGTCGGGTCGTAGTGTAATGCAAGTGTGAGAATGGGCCTTAAAGGAAAATGGGCCTAGAATTTTAAATTTTTTTGAAAGAAACGAATTATACACCCTTACTCTAAATTTGGTAACCATACGCCAAATAGTTGACACAAAATATTTTTAACACATTGTGAAGCAGTAATAAAGTAAACGAGTTCAATGTTTAAATGCATTTTTCGCAGTTCCACTTTTTGCTGCAGTTTTCATACGAAGGAATCTTTAGTTCGAAGGTAAAAGTGTTCTGATACCACAATCAAGATTTTTCTGAACTGAAATTTACTGGGGAATTGGGCTATCCACTTTATTTTGTTTAAAGTTGAAGTCCTCATAGGAAAAAAAAAAACTGTTTTCCGAAATTGACATAGGACAAATATGCCTCATATTTTGAGGTAATCACTCTTCCTGAACTATTTACATTTGAGTTATAAAAACTAGATAGCCCAAAGTCTCACATCCCCCACTTGATATTCAAGCAGTCAAAATGGTGCTTAATAGCTTAATCTGCATAACATAGATTTAATGAAGAGTTCTCATCTTATGCAGGTATGTAAAATTGTCCTAGTTAGCTGGAAGTTTGCACAATACACATACATCTGATGTTAAATTTCCCTGCAAATTACATTCTGATCGCTTGAGTAGTTGAGAAGTTAAATCTCTAGCCAGTGTCCCCCCTTATTAAGGGAGGACACTACCCAAAAGCGTCAACTTTTGAACCTTTGGCTTAGTATGAATGAAAATTACAGTATATACTGGTAGTGGCGAGACAAAATGCAGTGCAAAGTTTCATCTGTGTACATAAAATGTGAATGAAATTATAGTTGTTTTTTATCAGGAACACACTGACATTCTTTAGGAAAACTATCGCTCGAAAACTAATGTAAAACACAACAGTTTCCTTCGCTAGATACACAGCAGAATGCCTGGAGAGTGCAACTGTGAAAACAATATTTCCAAAAAGTAATTTATTTTAAGCTTACGTCACGCTTAAAAATCAATCTTGCCTTTAACGTCGTTGAAAAATCTTAACATTTTTTATAAAAATCATTTATAAAGTTAAAAAAATGCCACAGTTGCATTGCCCATTCAATTTCAGTTATGAAAGACGAGTAAGCCTTTCCTTTTGTCTAAATACTAAACAATAGTTTTCCTAATGTGAAATTTGTGCCAAAAAATGGAACGAAGGAAAACACACTCAAAGTGCTTGAATCTCTACCTTTTCGTTTGCATCGCTGGACCGAAAATAATTTATAAAAAAATAACTATGCAGTGCAAACAAATAAAACACTCGGGAATAATTTCTAGTGTTGGTGGATGTAAACATGGCATTTTTCAAAATCTACTTTTTTCCAGAAATTTATTGTTCTGGGTAGTGTCCCCCAGTAAGTAGTATGAGTTTACTTTTTCCTACATTTTTCTTTTTACGTCCTGTACCGTGCTAAGACCTCATTCTAGCAGTTTCCTCAGTGGGGAACTGATTGCCGAGTGTGTGTGTGTTCACCACAACACTTCCTGCCCCGGTTCGGACATGGCTATTTGAATATTCCTCGCACAACCCAGCAGGTTTTGCTATAAATTGGCACTGTACCCATTTTGAATACAGTGTCGGGGCTGCATTGATGAAAGGTTTTGAAAATTTGGAACTGACTAGCATGCTTATATCTCTAAGTGTTTTCGCCTTCCTTCTTTGTACTGGCATCTTCGCAATCATGTATTTATATGACACCTGCTTGGAGATGTTACTTTATGTTGTGTTAGGTGTTCCCGATATTTTCTTGCTCCGTGTGTATGTTCCTGGCAGTTTTTTTTTTTGCCTGACTGTCTGCATCAAATTGGGTGTCCTTGCATGCTGGAAAATTCCTTTTGCTCGTTTTTGTGTAACACAGGTTAGCAGTTTGTTTTTATGCTTCACTGATGGCTAACATTCTTATATTTTTTATTATGTTGAGGAGGGTCGGTAAAGCCAGTCTCAGTGAATACCAACTCAGCCATGAATTTTCTTTGGTTACAGGGTCCTTTAAATTGTTGCTGAAGGCGTGTTTATTTTTTCATTGTGTAATTAACTTCAAAGCCTATCTTTATTGCAAAGATTTTTTTTTCTTTTTAACTTTTATGTCGTTTGGCTTGAACAAAATCTGTGGATAATAAATATGTGATCAGACTTTTGTTTGACTGGTTCTCAGGAATAAAGGTCTATAGTCGGTTACAAGTCAAGAAGGTGGGAAGCTCCTCCCCAAGCGTGGTCTGCCGGTTTCAAATCCTTCCGCTAATGTCGAAAAAGAGTTCACTGGGAACGGTCCTTGTTCGGCTTCAATGGAGCGATAATGGCCACAGAGTCGTGCCGACTTGTCTCTGACCCCACTTTTTATGAAAGCGACCTTTGTATTCATCCGAGAGGGAACCGAGCCCGAAAGCAGCCTTTGTATCCATCGAGGAAGCTAATCCCGAAAGTCGTCTTTGTTTCGATCGGAGGAAGACTATAATCTCACTCTCGAGGCTTCCACATGCTACGTCAAAGTCGAAAGATAAAGCAAATATGCACAAGCCAAGACCCACCTCGGCGTTGGCCGCAACGTCACGGAAACGATGGGGCGCTCTTGGATGCGGAGGTGGCGGAGGGATATGATTCCCTTTGAGGGGCATTTGCCGCTACCTTCTTGACTTGTAACCGACTATAGTCAAGTTCCCTCAATGTTGTTAACGCTTTAGTCTGCCATTGTTAGCTGAATCAAATGTACCGCAGGCAGAGTAGCTCTTTAGAACGTTCCCACTTTGCCATCATATTTGGTGCTGGGATCTCGCCATAGAATTCGGAGAATGGCGGCTTCGGGTGTTGGTTCTGACATTTGCCCAATTCTTGCCCTCCACGGGGTTTATGTATGAGGTGACAGGTGGAAAGGTATTGATTTTCTGGGGGGGGGGGGGGGTCAGGTCCCGACGAGCTTGCCTTAGTCTCCCCGCACATACACACACATATATATGTGTGTGTTTAAATACGCTAATTTTACAAATTTGACAGCACTACCGTAAAATTCTGAGCAAGCGTCCCCCCCCCCCCACACACACGCAAGTCAAAATTACCTGCAAAGTAGGGGGGGGGGCGCTATCCCGGAACAGCACCAAAATTCAAGATGGCGGTGGCAAAATTCTTTTGTCAGAAAAAGAAAAAAAAAAGCGCAGTGCACTACAGATTTAATATTTTATTTATCTTTGAGAACATAGACTTTATTAGGCCAAAGATTAGTCACTCTATGTTAATCACTTTCAAAACCACCAAAAGACTCTCAGAGTCGGCCGCAAGAAAAGGTTCGCAGCATTCCGCGATGTTTCCCAACTGCATACTTTTGGCTGTTTTGACAGCATCTTCAGAAAGAAGCCGGATGTGATAGCTCATTCTGCACTTTCCCACTCCAGGTATTCAAAGACCGTGTCGTCCACGTATTCACTGAACACCGGCGCGCCGTTACTTAGCCTTCGTCGAAGTTTGGCTTTCCCATAGTTCGACTGCAGCAAATTGTCAAAATCCTTGGCCCATTCCCGTATCCGGTCGAGCTTGATGTGTCGAGATGTCTGGTGTACGTCTTTCCCGTTTTCACGATGTCATTGGGCGACCTCGATTTTCTTTGCCACTGTGTAAGAGTACATAGCCGACCTGACACCCCCAAAACAAAGCGACAACGGCGGGTGGCGACCGACCGGGCTGATCGGGCTGCAAAGTAAGATTGGATCGGATTGGATTCTTGGACTGAGATTTCGCAGGCCAGTGTTGCCTGGGCGCGGTCAGCGCGGTGCGTGATACGGGTGCGGAGCGGGGAGGGGCGCGCTTTCCCGGAACGGCGCGGAAACGTGAAATTAGCAGTGAAGTTGGGGGGGGGGGGGGCGGGGTGGGAGCGCTTGCTCGGAATTTTACGGTAATTTGACAGAAAAAATAAGGTTGGTAACATAAGAAACAACGGTGTCATACCAGCCGGCGGTGGCCCAGTTGCATGGCGAGCACTTTCCGACGGCGTAGAGCGGTCTCCCGATGGCCCGCTACACGGACTCGCCGAGGAAGTCGGTCAGTAGGCTTCGTACAAAAAGGAAGCGGGAATGCTTTCTTACATGCATTTCTACGGCATTCACAGAGCCCGAAAAGTCTAGACTGCTTTTCACCAATCAAGGAAAGAGATTCTTAGAGCCAACCAAATAGGCCGCCTTCGAAACACAGAAACAAATCGCAGATGGGTGTCATCAAGTTCAAACACGACCGGGAGCAGAGCCTCGACCGAAGCAAACAAACAAATAAATACTGTGCAATGGACAAGTCAAGATAGCGGTGCCAGAGCTTCTTTTTTCTGTTTATTTTGTTTTACAAGACAGCTCCAACGATTGGTGGCACCGGGCGAGTCTTTCTGCGTATATTCTATCGTGCAATTTTCTTATTACTATTTATTTTTATTGTGGTCTAGAATTGACCCCCAAAAATGCTGCTTCTGTAATGTTTACAAATTGTTTGCACACTCATTTTTCTCATTACTTCGACTTTCGCTAAGCTACTGGCATGAGCCGCTGGACAGCCTCTGACAACCGACGATATTCGCATTCAGCCGAGATATCGTGACAAGATTATCGCAGTTGTCGCCGAGAACATCAAGAGAAACCTTCTGAACTGTTGTTTAAAGCGATTGAATTCTTTTTCCGCTCGAAAGAGCGTGCCAAACCTGTGTCATCCCCTGGATAACGCAGGATAAGAATGCTGACGGCATGATACCTAAACAAATGTCTGCTTTTGTGACCCTATAATTTAGCTGTCATTGCAGTTGTGATTGGTGAATTCTGTGGTTCAAGTGCACTGACCGTTTTTTTAGGAAAACGAAATGGGGCTTACAAAACGTATTATGTCTAGGGGTGTCGCGAACCGGTCGAGGTTCGAGTTCGACCAGGTTCGACTTTTTCGACCTTCTTGTGAAAATTTCGACAAAGGCTCGACTCAGCTAGTTCGACTGGCATGTGCATGCGCGACAGGCTAGCCAGTTGGCGTCGGATTGGATGGTGAAGGCTAAGGGATGAATTGAGGGCAGCACTGATTGGGGTTATTTCAGTTAATACAGTACAAAAAATTAAGTTATTAACTGCTTCAGTGATTATAATTAGTTTCTTTGAATTGCAACTTTTCATAAAATTAAAATGGGTGATTTCAGACAAGATCGAACAAAGGGTGGCTGGTCGACATTTTTAAATCAACTGATATTTTTATATGTCATTGCCTAGTATCTGGTATAAACGTATCCACACTTAGTTTTGTCCAGAAAAAAAATTTGGGGACAGCAAAAATTGTAAGGCATGAAGAGGGGGACGCGCACTGATGGAGGGCGCACGTTTGACAGTGAATAACTAAAACGATACAATTAGGAGAATTCTAATACTTTTAGAAACAAACTATGGGTACAGCTTGCTTGGAATATATAGTAATCGTATTTATTTAAATTACATTTTTTCTAAAAATTGCCAAAATTGCCTGCTCCAACGACAAATGACAATATTTGGAGGCCAGTATCTCATGAAATAATGTAATCACCATCATATACTCTTCAGATAATATTGTACTTATATATGGCTAATATTTAAAAAAATATATGAGGTATCTGAGTGATACGGTAGTCGGGATATATTTAGGCAAACATAGGGAAAAAATCAAACAACAAAAAATCGCGATGCGAATAAAAACAACAACATTACCTTCGTTTTTTTTAAATTTGGGTACCGTGTCATACTCGATTTCGCCATTCATTTCTATTAAAAACATGTTGCATTATTTGATTGAGAAAGAAGACATAACTCCCCAAAGTAGTCTTTTCGCAGAGCCTACACTTATCAGTGCCCTATACGAGAAGTGACTCTGACTTCCAGTTTCAGAAAACTAACACACATCTTTCATATATTTTTATTCAGATGAGGTCACTGACAACTGGAGCAATCGGTCACACACTAAAAGTGAGGGGAAACTATATACAGCATTTTACATACAGCGTACAAAGAGGTATCATGTTAGAGACTAGTGATTCGAGAAAAGATGATGCAGTGTGAAGTTTTACTTTCCGGTAGGTTTTATATTTAGAATAAAAGAAATAACTTTACTTCCGCACACAAAAATAAAGATAGAATACTAAAATTGTTTAGGTTACCTATGTTTTCCGGGGACCAACCATTTCACGTGAGGGGTGCCACTGCGCCGGACTGTAAAAGCTTCGATACGCTCGATGTACGAATGGATCGTGGCAAGCCGAGATATTTTATCCTGCGTGAGGATAACGTTTCGTGATTATCATATGGTGATCAGATAAAGATTATAAGCTATCACCAAGTAAAACAGTAGGTTAAATACCCCGCGAAGAAAACTGTGATAAATAAGATATCCCTGCATTCAAAATGAGGAGTCCTTGGCGAATCAAATTCGGCACTTTACGCTAAGACTTTCTTCGACGTACCCATTTAATAAGTTTCTTCTAACCAGATCCGACTGTCTGTGCTACGTATATGTCACAGGTTCCTTCTGTTGATGACTTGCACAGCCGCCACGCGTGCCAAGACTAAATGCCAGGAAAAGCGCGCACCGTCGAACCACTTTTTTTTTTTTGACGATACCGAACAATTTTGTTTTCGTCCAGATACCCAAGATGCACCACGTTTCTTGGATATAACGCTCACCATTGTCCTGACCGTCTGAATTGCGTTTATTGAACGTTCCCTCAGGTTGTTCAGCGTGGCCTGGTGCTTCACGAGTCCGCTAACTCCGTCGCATGCATTTCCCATGTTCAGATGCAGAAAATAATCACTGGGCTTGTGAGCAATCATTCTGTGCAAACTGGTGAAGCTGGTAGCGATTCTTAAAATGACTGACGGCCCCGTCACTTACGTACCACACGTGCGAGTATACCGCAACGTTGTCTTCAACCCACTCTTTCACTTCTTCTAGAGCCTAGCACGAGTGAGCGGCATCGTCACACAGTTCCTCACTGATGATAGCAGAGCTGTTTGTAGATTTTCTTGTCGTCACTACACATTGTAAATATCGTAACTTTTTTTTCCAGTGGTATGCTTGAACTTTTTCAGGAAGCACGATGGTTTAGTTTTCAGCGAAGTCAAAATGAAAGACATTGCTCCCGCGTTGCATGCACTGGTTTTCATCGTAGATCACTTTATCTTGCGTTTGTCGGATATGGTTGTGAAATACCCAACTTTCAACCGTTACTTCAACGATTTTTGGGAAAGTCTCAGGATCCAGTGTTTTTTTACAAGGTCGCCCGACTCCCATTTGTAAGCAGAATCTCTTCATCCTTTGGTATATTAAGTTTCTAGAGTGTAAGAGGTGGTACTTTTGGGCAGTGATCACAGTCTTCTTAAAGACACAGACTTGTTAGTGGGTCGCACAGAGATGCTGAGCTCATTTCACCAGTGTTGACTGTTGAGCCTGTAACGTTCTCTACAGCGGCAATATAAAAATAATAATTGGCACAGCGCACACAAACGCACACTTCCTGGTGTGGAATACATTTGACCCATCTAGGGCGCAAGGAATAAAATTTCGTTAGCCCAACGCCGGAATCAGGATGCTTGTTTTTGTATACACGAAAGGCCTCTCGGATTGAGCGTGTCAGAAGCGCTTTGGCACGAACGTTGTCTCCCCGTCCAGCATGACAGAGATCACGTCCTTCTGGTTGGGACCTTGGCGCGAACATTGTAGCTCGTCTTTCGTGAAGTACTCTAGGGCAGCAGACACGTCCTCAGGGCTCACCTTGCACCTCGTGTAAGGATCCGGCTCATACCACACGCCATGCTTTTCCTTACCTAGAGCGTAAACACTGTCGCCATGTTAACCTTTCCTAGGTTAACATGGCGAAGTTTTTACGCTCTATTGTATTTAGGCGGGGTTCCAGTATTTGGGGGTTCTGCTGTCTGTCGGTGTGCCTCTTCGTGCCTGATATTATCGCCCGTGACCCCAGCGAGTGGGATGGCGACAGGCACGGCTGTTCAGTAAACAGGCATCAGCGGCCATATTTTGCTGGTTGAAGCGATCCCCCTCATCCTTGACAGCGAGCGGGGAAATGCGAAAAAGATTGTATCGGCCGTTTTGCCAGAACTAGCGACAAGTGTCGTCTGCTACTTCCGTCAACTATTGCGCCATAATCGTGATCTTCGCGAGGAAATGATTGTTGCTAGCCACAGAACCCTATCACGCAGAGAGGGGATGCTTGAGTATGCTTTTATTCTAGATATAAGTCAGGGATATATATAAGAGAGAAAGATGGAGATAGAGGGGATAAGAGACGAGCATATAGTGTCGTAGGAAAATGAAGTAAACAAAGTTCCTATTGGTTAATGGCTCCAGGATCTTTTCTTGGATCACTAGTTCGTAATATGATAGCTCTTTGTACACAGTAGTTTCTCCCCATTTTTACTGTGTGAATTGCTTATCTGAATGGCCTCATCTGAATAAAAATATATTAAAGATGTGTGTTAGTTTCATGAAACCGAACTTGGAGGCACTTCGTCGCATAGGGCACTAGCTAGTGTAGGCTTCGAAAAAGAACCCTACTTTGGAGAGTTGTGTCTTCTCTCAATCATAATGCAAGCCTGTTTTGTCAGCGTGAGCTACACTGGCCGCAGGTTGAGCAACCCAGGTGGCTGCTGGAGGCTGCTGCTGCGCATGCGCGAGGAGCAGTGACGTCACACGGCGCACAGTCGGCGCAAGCGGGTAAATGCTGAAAAGATTGTATCGGCCGTTTTGCCAGAACTAGCGACAAGTGTCCGCTACTTCCGTCAACTATTGCGCCATAATCGTGATCTTCGCGAGAAAATGATTGTTGCTAGCCACAGAACCCTATCACGCAGAGATTGGATGTTGAGTATGCTTTTATTCTAGATATAAGTCAGGGATATATATAAGAGAGAAAGATGGAGATAGAGGGGATAAGAGACGAGCATATAGTGTCGTAGGAAAATGAAGTAAACAAAGTTCCTATTGGTTAATGGCTCCAGGATCTTTTCTTGGATCACTAGTTCGTAATATGATAGCTCTTTGTACACAGTAGTTTCTCCCCATTTTTTATTGAATGGCTTGAATGGCCTCATCTGAATAAAAAATATATTAAAGGTGTGTGTTAGTTTCATGAAACCGGAACTCGGAGGCACTTCTCGCATAGGGCACTGCTAAGTGTAGGCTTTGAAAAAGAACCCTACTTTGGAGAGTTGTGTCTTCTTTCTCAATCATAATGCAACCTGTTTTGTAGCGTGAGCTACACTGGCCGAGGTTGAGCAGTTTCGCGTGGCTCCTGGAGAGCCGTGCTGCGCATGCGCGAGGAGCAGTGACGTCACACGGTGCACAGATTGGCGCAAAATGTCAAATTTGGGGGTTTTACGTGCCAAACCAACGACGGGCATCTGGCACGCCCCAGCGGAGGACTGAGGATTAATTTGGACCACCTGGGAATCGTTTGACGTGCAACCGAATGCTCGGTTACACGGCGCCTCTTCCGCAATAAGCCTCCGTCAGCGGGCACCTGGGCCGGGATTCGAACCCGACCCGCCACATGGGAATCCGTAAGCCAGCGCTCACGCCTTAGAGCCACCGAGGCTTTTTTTTTCTTTATTGCATAATGAAAGCACCATCGGTCCAAGTACATTAAAACACTCTACAAGTCTTTTGTAGAGTACATTAAAAGCTTCCCATTTCACTGAGCGGTTTGCAAAGGTTGAGCCACTCGGGTTTGGTATCCCGGTTTGAAAACACACTTTCCACCTGCTTAACCAGATTGAAAAAATAAAACCGCACTTCCTTCGCATTAGTGTCGGCATGGCGGACGGCCATGCGCGACCTCCAGATACTACACAAGCCTAATAACATAAACATATCGTACGGAACTCCATCATCATTACTTACATTCAAAAACCGTATGCCGGATTGGGTAATGCACAACTGCTTTTTCAGCGTGCGCTGAAGCACATCCCCCCCAAAAAAAAAACAGCGTCCCAGCAAAATATAAATACATGTTCGATGGTCTCGGGTTTCTTACATAAAATACAGTCAACTGACCATGGCACATCAATACCCTTGGCTTGAAGCCACACTTTGACTGGCAACGTGCTCGAGTGTAATTTAAAAAAGAAAGTTTTTACTGAAGGGGGTATAATCATCCTTTTCACTCGCTTGAGCACATTCTGGCCCCCACTAGGAACGACACTTCTATACAGGGGGACTGGAAATAAACTGGTCACCAAATCGCGCGTAAGCGTCTTCTTACTGACACCAGACAAGTATTCAAAAGAAAAACGGGCAGACAAAAACAGAACTGCATCAACCACCTCCTTCTGATATCCAATTAATCTTTTCTGTTCGCCGCCATGGGACGAAACTAGAAAAAAAGGCAAATGAGGTGACACCTTTGTTTGAAAGAACGTTCTAATGAAGGGATGCTCTTGGTCTCGCAGAAAAAAGAATCGTGACACCAGCTGCTTGACAAACAAATGTGAGAGCCCCAATCCCCCATCACGTACATGGTGGAAGAGGTTATCTCGTCTCATCCGCTCAAATTCAGATCTCCAAATAAACTTTGCAAAGACGCGATGAAACTTCTGAATATTTACGCGCGCACAATGGATGACCTGCAGTACGTACCAGAGCTTTGCAATCAAAAAGATATTACAGACTGTCGCTCTAGCAAAAATAGACAGTTCACGCTGCTTCCAGCGGGAAGCGCGCCTGTCTAGGTCGGTGGCGACTCCCGACCAGTAGGGTTTGTTTTCACGGTAACAGCCTAGTGGAACACCGAGGTAAGTGCACGGCACCCGGTCCCAACACACTCCTTCAAATATAGAAGGAGTTGTGGCCCACGCTCCGTGCCAAAAACCGCGGCACTTGCTCAGGTTTATGGCTGCCCCGGTGGCATCACAAAAGTTTTTTGCCAACGTAACGGCCGCACTGATAGCAGGCTTATCAGAACAAAACAACGCGATGTCGTCTGCGTAACTCATTATCTTTATCTCTTCGTTTTCTAGCCGAAAACCGCGACATTCCTTACTTCTGAGAACGCTTAAACAAAATAGTTCCAAATAAAGGTTGAACAATAGCGGCGACATAGGGCACCCTTGCCTTACAGATGTTCGTACGTGTATTGGTTCCGTCAACTCCTTGTTGACAATGAGCCTGGTAGTGCACTCTTGGTACGCCATTTTTACACCCTCAAAAATAACTTCACCCACATTTGCATGCTTTAACACATCAAAAAGAACGTCATGCTTAACCCGGTCAAACGCTTTTTCTAAGTCCAGTTGCAGCATGGCAACTTGGCCCATGCCGTCGTCGCATGCTTCTAAAACACTGCGGACAACGTGCACATTGGTCAAGATAGATCGACCCTTGATGCCGCATGTCTGGTGGTCGCCAATAAGTTGACAAGCGACACTCTGAAGCCGACGCGCTAAAATCTTCGCAAAAATCTTGTAATCTACGTTACAGAGGGTGATTGGGCGGTAACCAGAGACTTGGCGTAACTTCGCACAGTCATCGCTTTTGGGTATTAAAACAGTGTACGTGCGCGAAAAAGACCGCGGCAATGTTTTGCACTCGTACGCTTTAAAAAACACTTCCAGTAGAACGCTGGAGACAGTATATTTGAACTTTTTATAAAATTCGGAACATAGCCCATCGGGTCCCGGCGTTTTTGAGTTGGGCAGTTCGTCAATTGCCCTCTCGACTTCTTGTAAAGAGAAAGGCTGTGCGAGCTCTTCTCTTTCCTCCTCTGCCAACTGCGGGAGGGAGTCAAGAAGTTTCCCACACATGGGATCCTTCCTTCCAATCCCATGCGTCCCAAAAAGATTTTTATAGTGGTTGACAAACGCTTGTTTAATGTTACTTGGGCTCGTGCTTGTCACCCCATTGTGCTCGATCTCGCTTATCTCGTTACGCAGCGCGAACCTTTTCTCATCTGCTAAACTTCGTTTTGTCGGTTGCTCTCCCATCTGGTACTTCTCAGTGCGAGCACGGACAGTTGCTCCCCGGTAACGCTCCAAGTGGAACTTCTCCAGCCGTTCCTTAACATTTTCCAAGTCTTTAAGGGCTATACCGGGCCTCTCGCACTCCGCTCTTGACAGCGCTTCTAAATCGCTGTTTAAGTTGCGTTCTTCAATTCGCGCCTCGAACGCTAAAATGGAAGACCTTTCCATCGCTAGCATCTTTAACTCCTGCTTGATGATCTCCCACATTTCAAAAATATCGTCTCTCAAGCTTTCCAAATACGTTTTAAAGAGGTTATCTACCTTTTCAAGAAACAAAACATCCTCGAGAAGCTTCGCGTTTAGCTTCCAGAGGTCCCAGTTAAACTTATCCTTCCTCGGTACCTTTTCCCCTATCGTAGTAGAAATAAGACAATGGTCAGAAAAAAAAAAAACTGGCGTGACGCGGTACCTTCTTAACACTGTTGCCAGGGATGCTGACACATATATTCTGTCTAGGCGAGCGTGCGATGATGTTTGGAAATGTGTGAAACGGATCTCGCTTGTTTCGTTTTTTACTGTTCCAGCGTCGATCAAATCAAAGTTTTCGATAAGCTCACTCAAAATGCTGACGCTTCTATCGTTATTCTGCCTCGGGGAAATCTATCTGCTGCCCGAAGGACGCAGTTGAAATCGCCACACAAAACGACCGCTCTGTCACAATCCAGAAAGCGGCGTAATCCGTTAAAAAGGAAACACGGTCTTTCACCGTACTAGGCGCATAAACGCAAATGAGGCGCCACTTAATAAGCGAAAGCAAGAAATCACACATGATGAAGCGCCCTTCCGTGTCGGTGGTGACGTCTAACTCCGACAGGGGCAGGGACTTCTTAATAAAAAGAAAACAGCCGGCAGAAAAACCAACGGCGTGGGTGACACATACTTCATACGACGGCAAAAATGGGCTAAGTGCAGTAGCGACCTGCTCCTCCTCCGCCATTTTGGTCTCTTGCATCGCCAAGAAATCGGGTTTTTCTTTGAGCAGCAGTCGCTGTAATTGATATTGCTTTTTACGAGCGTTTAAACCGCGAACATTTAACGATGCGACCTCAATGCTTGGGAGGAGCGTACAAATCATGTGTGTTGCCTTCAGCCTTTCGCACTTGCCTTGGAAGTCTTGGTAGCCCTTGGAAACCGGGCGTCAGGCGCCTTATTTGCTGTCTCGCCGTCTCCCGGCCAGTAGTAACAAACATGCACTGACTCGGCCACCTGTCAATCAACGCCCCAAAGGGGCGTTGATTGACAGGTGGCCGAGTTGGTGCATGTTTGTGATTGACAGGTGGCCGAGTTGGTCTTTGGGGCCAGCCCCGCCCCTTCGGGGCTGGCCCCAAGCGGGGCGGGGCCAGCCCCGACCAATCACAGCGCAGTAGGGCGGGGCCCTTTCCCTCTCTCCCATCCCAGTGACCAATGACAGGCCGTGGGCATCGATGGCCCCGCCCACAGGGCATTATCCAGTGACCAATCGGAGCTCAGCGAGGTCCCGCCCTCGCGTCACGTGCTCGGTACAGGTGTGAGGTCACGTGTCAGGCGCGTGCCAGAAGCGTGCCACCGCAAACCACAAACCTCAAGCCGCAAACCTCAAACCGCAAACCTCAGACCACAAGCCAGGTGTTGTGGTCATCACCTGATAACAACCCCGTGATGTCACACGCTAAGGGCGTCTTACGTGTGATGGGTTCGAGCTGCGTCCGACAGATGGCGCTCACGTGATGTCGCACAGGGTTTGTGCTGCATCCGAGGGAGGGCGCTGCGCTGCGGTCACATGACGCCGCACAGCGCCACGTGTCACGTGACTGTCACGTGACATTATTTGAATCGCTGGGCGGTAAATGCCCATTTTATTCGATTAAAAAAGGCTCTGCGGGCGACGGGGACTCGACCTCTCCACCTTGGGTACAGCAGCCCGACGCTCTATCCCCTGAGCTACGAGCACAATGCTTCCCGGACCGCTTAACTTGTGTTAGTTGTTCGTGTGTGTGTGCAATGATAACAACCACGTGATGTCGCACAGGGTTCGAGCTGCGTACGACAGATGGCGCTCACGTGAGCGACGCACAGGGTTTGTGTTGCATCCGAGGGAGGGCGCTGCGCTCCGGTCACATGATGGTGACGTGATTTGAATCGCTGCGCGGGAAATGCATTTCATTCGATTAAAAAGGCTGCGCGGGCGACTGGGACTCGACCTGTCGACCTTGGGTACAGACCGCTTAACTTGTGTTAGTTGTTCGTGTGTGTGTGCAATTCCTGATAACAACCACGTGATGTCGCACAGGGTTCGAGCTGCGTACGACAGATGGCGCTCAGCTGATGTCGCACAGGGTTCGAGCTGCGTCCGACAGATGGCGCTCAACTGATGTCACACAGGCTTTGTGCTGCATCCAACAGAGGGCGCTGCGCTGCGGTCACATGATGGTCACGTGATGCGACAATTCCGTCATGCAGACAAGTCTAGACAGGTTTTGCCATAAGGGTTCGAGCTGCGTACGACAGATGGCGCTCAGCTGATGTCGCACAGGGTTCGAGCTGCGTCCGACAGATGGCGCTCACGTGATGTCACACAGGCTTTGTGCTGCATTCAACAGAGGGCGCTGCGCTCCGGTCACATGATGATCACGTGTTTTGAATCGCTGCGCGGTAAATGCATTTTAATCGCTAAAAGGGCTCCGCCGCAGGTCATGTGACCATGGTCGCAATGTCCTATATATATGTGGTATATGACGACGGCGCACCGTCATTATGGCGGTGACGCTCGCGTCCGTCAAGTCTCTTCTCGCGTCCGTCAAGTCTCTTCTCGCCTTCATCATGGGCTCCTTTCTAATTGTCTGCGTGATCACCATCGGCGTCAGCATGTCGCACGCGAGCCTGCACGGAAATTGCACGCTCGAGATGAGTCTGAACAAGGAGACCAAAGTTCATCAGTGTCCTGCATCCGTACTGGCAATACGCGTATGGTCAAAAGAGGGCTATCCGAAAAGAGCGGGTGTAAATTTGGACAGGAATCAGACTGAGGCGCTGAAGCAATGTCTCAATGAGCTGGACGTTCTTGCTCCCCGGAAATATGATCTCGAGTGTGAAGACAGCTGCATCATCAGCGAGTCCATGTACCTTCGAAGATGTCCTCTGAACGTGTATCAAATTCGGCGACTGATCGGAGGAAGGAAAGCCTCACTGTACGGGATAAATCTCGATCGTGAAGCTATATTGCTCCTGTCAAAATTTTTGAATAAAAAATGATAAAACTCGCTACGTGTTTGTGTATTGCGCCGAGCCCACGACCACTCGACGCATCGGGTAAAGGACACGAAAATATTTTTCTTCATCTCTTTTATTGCTCAAAATCCTTCGCATTAACCCAACTGTTGTGCGAGGAATCGTAGCCCCTCCATTTCACGAGGTATTGCAGATGGGGCGCACGTCGGCGTCTCAAAATCTTCTCCACGATCCAGGTCTTGTTTTCGGCCAGGGAAACGCGCTGCAGTTCTGCCTCGTAAAAAGAGCCGAGAACGGGCTCTTTTCTCACCATATCGACTAGGTGGTAGGTATTGGGCACACCTAATCGAATTCGGTCCACGATAAACACCTCGTCCGTGAACGACTGCTTGTACTTCTTCACGAGAGCGTGACGATCTTTGGAGATGCGCACATGCTCACCCACGCGAAATTTAGGTATTTTCACGCGACCGGGATCGGGGAACAAGTGAAAGAAAAATTCGGTCTGGTTCTGGGGGTAACGTCGACCGGCCTAGCGTTCAGTGTCCTGTGGTGGCTAAAATTATAAGATTTGACGATTTCCGGGAGGATTTCAATTAGGCGTTTGGTTCGTGCATACTCAAAGTACTTGTAAACCCGAGTCATTATGGTGCGTTGTACGCGTTCCACTATCGAAGCCTTTTGCTTCGAATTCACGGAATACAATTTAATGTCGTTTTTCTCCAGAAACGAGAGAACCAATCTTCCGTAAAATTCACGACCACGATCCGTACATAAACGCCTGCTTTTCCCCATTTTGCGAAAGACAATTTTCAACGCCCTGACAACTTCCTCGCCCGTCTTTCGAGCTATGGGGACGACGGTGAGAAATCGTGAGAACGTATCAATCACAAACAAAATATATCGTTTTCCATCGTTGTATTTGGCAATTTTTTGAATTTCCACTAGGTCAGCCTGATAGACGTCTCGAAGTCCCAAGGATAGCGTTTTGCGGTAAACGCGAGGGCGCTTGGTTTCCCTGAACAGCGTATATGCGTCCGAGGCTTCTAGAAACTTTTCCGCCGTTCTTCGTCCCGTATGTCGTGCGAGCCTGTTGATTCCACCGAAAGAGGCTGGATGACTTGCTTCGTAGTAGACGGCTTTGCTCCCCTTCTTTTGTGACGAAGACATGCTTTCTGGGCGCACCGCTGGGTTGGTCGGTAGTGTCGAGCTCGAAACGCACTCAGGTCCAGGTGACAATTGATGAGAGAGGAAATGGCGCCTCTCATCCAGGGAGGCTGCCTGTTGTACAGCTCGTAGTGCAGAAGCTCTACAATGCTGGATCCCTCGAGCGGCTCTCCGTGAACCACCAGCGTTCCCTCGGGGGTGTAGGCAATTACCGAGGAAATCGCGCCAAGGAGCGTCTCGACTTTCCCCGGTGTCGTGGGTGAAAAGCGGAAAGAATTTCCTCGTCGTTAAAGTAATCCTTGTCTAGAATTTCTTCCATGCTCTCTCGACCAGGCGCTGCGAGGCACGAGGTGGTGCGGCGGTAGAAACGGGATCAGCAGGAGCGGTCGGCGATGAGGTCGGTGATCCTGCACTCCGCTGCTCCGGGGAAGCGGTACGAAGGCGCTTCGATGCTGAAGTGACCGAAGAAGAAGACGCACCTCGACGAATGGTCGCCCGCGCTTTGAGGGTCCTTCTTTTAAAGCGATCGTGATTCACAATGGTCACTGGCAGGTTCTCTTTGACCAATAACCTCGTGACGCGATCGAAATGAACCGGAAGTGGCAATTTCTTTGAGCGTGAAACTAAATAGGAAACCAAGTCCACAATGTTGGATCCCTGTAGAGGTTTTTCGTCGATCGAAATTTCCAAGGTTTGCGGGTCCCAGGTGAGCACCGGCCTCAGTAGAGCCAGAAGAGATCGACCCTTTTGCCGATAGGTTTTGCTCAAGTAATTGACTATGACGGAAGGGTCGTCCCCACGCTCGCTCGTCTGCGTTGTCCCTTCTTCCGTGCTAATGGGTGTCGATTTAATCTCGTCGATGTGTGCGCTACTCTCATTCGACGTGTACGGACGTAGCATTTTGTGTAGAGTTTGAATTATTTTCTTTAGCTTGATGTCGTCCGGTTCGTCGTCTTCTTTCAGAATCTCGGGAATGTTCTCGCGGTAAGGTACGAGATGATACTTTTTCATGCTTCTCAGACTCCGATAGCCTTTGCGATGGCTCTTCCCCCAATCGTTGATATGAGGCCTAGAAGAGCAGGAAGGATCAGAGGTAGGAAACCTCCCTTCAATACCAGCGTCTTTCTTACGTTCTTGTGCGTGTCTTTTCGATTTCCCAGTGACCGTATGACGGGTGCAAATCTCTTCACTTTCTTTTTTATATCCGCGGAGAGAGGGAGGTTTCCGGCGCACAGGTTTAAACAAATTTCCCTAATTAACTTCAGATGCTCCTCCTTGGCGTGACGTAGTAGTGATTCCCTTTGCCTACACGATTTGGCTTCCGACAACAGGTGCAAGAATCTTGCGTGCTTGGTGATGCGGTTCATTAGGAGACGGACGTGTCGTACACGACTTCCGGACCCTCGTCCGGCAAGATTTTTGCTCTCACACGGAAATTATCGGGACAAGTTTGCGATAGGTCGATCAGAATGTAACTGAACGGCGTTCTACACGCGTCCGAATATATACGCGGTAGAACCTGCCCCCTGCTAGCCCCAAAGAGCTGTCGGGATAGCACTTGGAGCTGATCGGCAATCCTAACTGAACGGAATATATACAAGGCCGAAGAATTTAGGCTTATTGTTCTAAAGTAGGCGTCTTGGAGGAACATGTTCTGCGTGATGAAAATGACCGAAGCATTATAGTGATGAGCAGCTCCTATAAAATATTCACAAATGTCTTTGAGCTTCGTTCGATTTGCGAGAAAGTCGTCGAATATGATCAGCGAGTCTCTTTCGGGGTCTAAATTTTGCGGGATCTCCTTGGTGAAAATGACCCCGCTCGTGTCCGAAAACCAGCTCTGGGGAAATACGTAGACGTAGTAGACGACGTGAAACTCTTTGTCGAACATTTCTCTTCTAAATCTCAACAATTTGCGAATATACGTGCTTTTGCCCGATTTAGAGGATCCAATCATGGTGATTGACGCCGGCGTTTGGAAACGAAATTTGTCCAGGCCCGAAGACATGACCATGCCGCGCTACGCTCGTAAACGAGTGAAAAGAAGACATCGCTGACACGTTTCTAAGTACTCGCGCGAAGGAAGCACATTCCTGCGCGGCGGGAGACTCGCGCGGCTTCACGATAAATGCCCACAGGCGTCACAACAGTGCGGTTTATAGCGACGCCCGAACGTGTAACCAAATCACAATGTTTACCCAACGAAGGATATCCGATAAAAAGAAAAAGCGGATGCTCCCCAAGCTCGGAGCTGACCGCACGATACGAGTACGTACCTAACAGGAACAAGCCTAGACATGTTTGGACGTGTATCGAGAGCTCGGAATGTGATTTTTTTTATATGCAAATGAAATACGTTGTGTTGACATTCCGCTCGTGTTTGACAACAAGCGCTTCATCGACTCTGACGGCGTTTGAACTCTTCCTTTCGGACGTTGGAGCCTCTCGTGAAGTGCTTTTCTTTTTCCTTTCAAGCTGATGTATTTGCGTGTGTGTGTGTGTACAGAGGCTCGTACGTAAAGAGCCATTTTCATATATATCGCGAGGTTTTTTTTGTTTTTCACCAAGTGTTTGATATTTGTATAAAGAGCTGTCGCGCGCCATCTGTTTCTCCATGTTTCGAGATGCATCTTAGATGCATGCATGTTGAATAAAAAAGAAGAAAAAGATCCATCCTCGCTTTGTGTCCTTTTTTTGCCTTTATTTCGAGATCAGGTTACAGAGCGGAGCAGCAGGAGAGCTTTAGCGCGGGAGAAGGAAATTGCTTGCGCACGAGTATGGAAATGTGTGTGTCGTTCCGTCGGTAGTCGCTCGACGAGAAAGCTTGGATGCACTCGCGGAGCGGTACACCGCAACACAGGCGCGCACCCACGTATAAACAGTAAAGTCCGCACGTGTGCGACAGAGTCCCTTGAATTCTTCTCTTGGAGTAGAAGAAACTCGCTGCGCCCCCAATGAAGTCGTAAAATTCCCCGTGAATCGGAATCATTCCGAAACTGTCAAAATAACTAATTGTCTTGTCCTTTGGGCATACGTAGAAAAGAACCCAGTGTTCACCGAACGAAGACCTCGGTGCCGTATTCACTACGTAAAGACCGGGTGACGCTGTCTCTTGACCAATCTCGTCGCACGCGAACGTGCCACGAAACCAGGGACGCGTGCAATGATTTCCCGCGAACATTGGGTAAAATTCGTGTTCTTCCATTTCAAGCGGCAAACTTGACGTTTCTCTCCTTGTCGATTTCCAGGACGCGAGGCGTTTCTGACATAAAGAGAATGGTGATGGCTTTAGTTAGATCTTGCTTGAAGGTCAAGGTGAGTCTCACGTTCGCCGTGGAGATTGGACAAAGACTCTGCTCTTCCCGGTCCGGAGTCAAAATATAGTAGAGCAGAAAGGAGTCTTTTGAGAAGGCACCTTTAGAGTAGGGGACGTCTCTTCGATTGAGGCGGTGTTGGAAGCTCATATAAGCCTTCATGTACAGATCTTGAGCAAAATCAAACTGCTCCGTCTGCTGGCAGCCACCCACGTCGAGGACCGCCGTTTTCAGGTTGAAGTGTTCGAGCTTGAATGGGTCGTGCTCGCGACTTCCCTGAAACGCCTCGCTCTTCACGAAAGCGACGAGGAGCTTTGACGGCACTCGATGCGAATACAGATCGTCGAGGACAATGTGCGACACGCCGGGCGAAACGGTTCTGGTCTTGATCTCCACCCCACGTAGTAGATAAGTCGCGGGAGAGGACTGCAGACGTCTTTCGATGCCCACAAGCACCGTCGGGGCCACTTGCACGCGTCGAATGTAGAGCACAATGCGAGGAAGTTGGACGACGTGTTTCTGGGGAACCGTAGAAGCGGCCAAGAGCCTGAAATCTTCGGTATTTTGACGCAGCACGATACGAATATCCACCCCGTTCAAGAGAAGCTTGTCCTGGTGACATATGTCACTCATAAGAGGACAAAACAAATCACAGAGCGTACTTCCTTCGGTTCTTTTAAAACGTGCCATAAGGCCCTTAGCATCGGCGGGAAGGTCGAGCTTTTCGGACGTATTTACCGGATCTTTTTCGTAGAGCATCGCAGAAAGAGAATGATCCCTACTCGTCTGGTTTGCGTGCAGGAGAATATCGAGATAGGAACGATAAGCATAATTCTCGTACTGGCTCACCAAAGTCTGATTCAGATACACGTGTAAGTATTGAAAAAGGGAGCTTCCAAATGCCTGAACCGGTATGACCTTATCGTGCGTGACAGTTCCGTCCGTCGCGGTGGTGCTCGCGGGATCGCCATTGGCTCGCACGATTTTTGACTGGATGTGCAGGAAGCTTGATTTCAGATCGTAAAAGTGAGGTCCCAGAGACGGAACGTGAAATTCTAAGACGGAAGTGGGTGTTGTCGTGGCGACCGGAAAGAATTCGATATATTCGGACTTTTCCAAAGCAAAAGACGTAGGCGGAAGAGAGAACAGATCGAGCTCTCCGCTGGTGCACAGACAGGAACGCTCGTGCAGGGTAAAAATATCGCCCGTCATTTTTTTTTACGTATCGAAAAAGTCATGCACGACCTTTCCTTTCTTTTGCCGTCCAGACACTGAACAGCACTGGGAGGACGCCTTTCTTTTATGCCCTCCGCCAGACTGCAGCTTTTGGAGAAACTCGTCTCTGGTGCTTCGATACGTGCGGCCAATTCCCTTCTTTACGGCGTCCTTCAGCGAGGAACCCTGTCTCATTCGCTCTGCGATATCTCTACCCGTGGACACTAGCTTTCGACCCAGGTAAGGGGCCACTCGCTTTGTAAACACTGGCGATAGCCTCTGATAAATGTCCGACAGTAGTCCGCTCCCAACCTGGAACAGGGGCCCGGACACAAAATGCGTGAGCGGTCTTTCTCCGGAACCCGAGAAATGTTCTAAACAACACGGTGGGGACTTTACGTGCATTTTCTAAAATGAAGAGTGGCTGCAACGCGACCCGATCCGTCCAGAAATGGGATGTAGCTTCCTCTCTCGCCAACAAGCTCGAGACAAATGGTGCTGACTTCTTTTACGATCACCTTCTTATATTGGAGTAGATTGAAAGAATACGATATCATTTCGTTTCGTTTTGACACTACGAATGGGACGACTCTCAAGAGAGGAGCTTTCACGTCACCGACGTGCTCCGCTTCTATGATATCGCAATAGGTAAAAATGTAATTGCTGGGAAATAATATAACATCACGGTCTGCCACCGAGAAGGAAGTGTACACGCTTTTCTGCCCAAAGCCAAGCATGTGGGATAAGTGAGCATTGATTAATATATACCCGCTGTGGTGCAACTGTAACTCTACGACTTTGATGTATGGATTATAACGAAGCAATATTTTCGAAGAATTGAGTTTAAGATGAGACTGGTAGGCGCTGTTTATCGCGTTAATGAGATCTTCTGGCGATTCGTAGAAGCCCTCGAGGATCTCAATTCGGTCCTGAGTCATCAGGTGCTTTACCCTCGTCAGCTCTACCTCTACCTCACGATCGAATGTATCTTCCTCCACGGGACTGCCTTCCACGGGCTGACCTGTTCCAAAAACGATCTCTGCAAATCCGAGTTTTTTCGACAATGTAGGGGACATGCGCAGTGCGTTATTTCTCTGGAAGCTTAAAGAGTAACATTTTCCTTTTCGCTCGAGGCTCGTCTTGGGGCCAAAGAGCTCTCGCAGGGCGCTTTTCACCAGCGCGATAAAGTCTTGCTTTGGCTGTATTCGTAGCTTTTTGGTGCCTTCCACTTTCCCGGCATCCGTAGGCCTGACCAAGTACAGCTCGTTAGATGGGCTCGTCACATTCTTGATGCTAAATGGGAAATTCAGTTCCTCTAGGGCTACCTCGTACGGTTCATTTAATATAATAGGTTGGGACAATTGTACCCTGAACTTGCTCAAACTATTGTCGTGAAAAATGTCCGACGAGGCATTTGAGAATAGATTCACGTAAAACTCATCCCTCATTTCGCTTCTTCGCGACCGATCTGTACGTAGGTCGGTGTCAGACTGACCGGACCGCTCTGCAGGGTCCAGTCTTTAACAAGACGACCAACCACACACACACAGGAGAGAGACACGCAGTCATCTTAGGGTTAGTTTTATTTTATTTCCACGAGTCTACGGTATCCACGGTGATGAGGCGATATCGAAGAACGTCGGTGGCCAGGCAATGGATGTAGGTGGCTTCGATGTGGTGCTTATACTGCATCGCGCGTTTGATGGTCTTCAGCGTATCCGCGATGAATTCCACCACGTCCGTCGTCTCCGATGCGGCCACCTTGGTCAACACCTTGCCCGACCAATGGGATAAGAGCACAAAGGGCTGCTCGTGCGATTCCCACTCCTTGTCCCGCCCCTTGTAGTTCTCGTAGACGTGGGATATTATCCTGAACACAACGGGGTCCACTTCATATGGAACGAACTTGCCAAAAATGACGAGGTCCACCAGCAGATCGAACGCGGACACAAAGAAGTTGTTGTTTGCTTTTCGATGTGCAGCGCAGGCTTCGACATCGCTCCATCGAGTGTGTTCTTCTGCGCAGCCATCGAGACGTTCACGCACGAGCATCTTGTCAGATCGAGCTCCGGCGCACGAGTGACCTTCCGAGCCCAACTCCGACAGTTGAATAAACAAAAGCGACCGAGCGGAGCGTCGAAACAATGTATTTCATTTGCATATGAAAAATAACATTCCGAGCTCTCGACATATATTGCAAAACCTGTCTAGACTTGTCTGCATGACGGAATTGTCGCATCACGTGACCATCATGTGACCGCAGCGCAGTGCCCTCTGTTGGATGCAGCACAAAGCCTGTGCGACATCAGGTGAGCGCCATCTGTCGGACGCAGCTCGAACCCTGTGCGACATCAGCTGAGCGCCATCTGTTGTACGCAGCTCGAACCCTTATGGCAAAACCTGTCTAGACTTGTCTGCATGACGGAATTGTCGCATCACGTGACCATCATGTGACCGCAGCGCAGCGCCCTCTGTTGGATGCAGCACAAAGCCTGTGTGACATCAGTTGAGCGCCATCTGTCGGACGCAGCTCGAACCCTGTGCGACATCAGCTGAGCGCCATCTGTCGTACGCAGCTCGAACCCTGTGCGACATCACGTGGTTGTTATCAGGAATTGCACACACACACGAACAACTAACACAAGTTAAGCGGTCTGTACCCAAGGTCGACAGGTCGAGTCCCAGTCGCCCGCGCAGCCTTTTTAATCGAATGAAATGCATTTCCCGCGCAGCGATTCAAATCACGTCACCATCATGTGACCGGAGCGCAGCGCCCTCCCTCGGATGCAACACAAACCCTGTGCGTCGCTCACGTGAGCGCCATCTGTCGTACGCAGCTCGAACCCTGTGCGACATCACGTGGTTGTTATCATTGCACACACACACGAACAACTAACACAAGTTAAGCGGTCCGGGAAGCATTGTGCTCGTAGCTCAGGGGATAGAGCGTCGGGCTGCTGTACCCAAGGTGGAGAGGTCGAGTCCCCGTCGCCCGCAGAGCCTTTTTTAATCGAATAAAATGGGCATTTACCGCCCAGCGATTCAAATAATGTCACGTGACAGTCACGTGACACGTGGCGCTGTGCGGGGTCATGTGACCGCAGCGCAGCGCCCTCCCTCGGATGCAGCACAAACCCTGTGCGACATCACGTGAGCGCCATCTGTCGGACGCAGCTCGAACCCATCACACGTAAGACGCCCTTAGCGTGTGACATCACGGGGTTGTTATCAGGTGATGACCACAACACCTGGCTTGTGGTCTGAGGTTTGCGGTTTGAGGTTTGTGGTTTGCGGTTTGAGGTTTGTGGTTTGCGGTGGCACGCTTCTGGCACGCGCCTGACACGTGACCTCACACCTGTACCGAGCACGTGACGCGAGGGCGGGACCTCGCTGAGCTCCGATTGGTCACTGGATAATGCCCTGTGGGCGGGGCCATCGATGCCCACGGCCTGTCATTGGTCACTGGGATGGGAGAGAGGAAAGGGCCCCGCCCTTCTGCGCTGTGATTGGTCGGGGCTGGGCCCCGCCCTTTGGGGCGTTGATTGACAGGTGGCCAGAGTTGGAGCATGTTTGTTACCACTCCGGCCGCCTGGAGGGGTGAGGGGCACGATCTTGTAGCGCCCCTTCTTGTTCTTTTCCATCCAGGGGTTGGAAGCGGGCGTCATGCCCTTCATCGGTGGGGGGTTCTCGTCATCGAGGTTCTCTTCGAGGCCACGCTTTACGGACTCCGTGGTCTCGTCCATGCTCTCGAGGGGTCCGGGGGGCGTCTTCTCGGCCTCCGGGCGGTAGGCGTCACGTGGTGCTCCAGGGCGCTTGACCTGCGTCGCCGCGAGAGGGGTCGCCACGCTGCTGGCGTCGCAGGAGCCGCCAGTCATCTCCTCCTGTGCCTTTGCGATCGAGACCGCAGCGGGGCTGTTGGATTCCGCAGGGTGGCATTTCGGTTCACCTGTGGGAGGAGGCTTGGCAGGCGGGCCCTGAGCGGCGCTCTCGGCTTCCTCGACGTCCATGATGTGCTGGGACAGCTCCTCCACCACAGCTCCGCCGGTCACGCCGGCGTAGGTCTTGACGCACGTCTCCTTCTCGTGGCCAAAGCGAGAGCACACCGAGCACTTCGGCACGCGACAGTCGCGCCTAATGTGCCCGGTGCGCTTGCATCGGAGGCAGACCGGTGCTCGCCCCGGGATGACGATCAAGACGTTCGCCCCCTGAAGTCTCTGCTGGTGCGGGACGTCGTCTGGCGTGAGGCCGGTCTTGAGCGTCACGCGAGCGACGCGGGTTGTCGACTCGACGCCCTCGAACCCCTCGACACGCCACTTCTCTCGTCCTACGTCACCGACCTTGCCATAAGGCTCGAGCAGCTTGCGCACGGCGTCGTCTGGTACGTGGAAGGGAATCCAGTGCAGGCGAACGCGTACCTCGGTGCAGCAGGGATCGATGACGACGCACCGCAGTTTCTTAACCTCGAGTTCCTTGGCATCGAGAAGACGTTGCTTGGCTTCGGGGGTTCTCAGCGTCGCCATCCACAGGTGGTTCATTTGAAACGCGCCGAGCGCAACTATATCGGACAACACGGCGCAGCGCTTCAGTTCCTGGCGGAAATCTTCAATCCGATAAGGACGCCCCTTCAAATCGCAGTGCAATAAAACTGAGTTCAAAACTGTTACCCCCGTTGGAATGGGCGGTAACACTACCTTGTAGTCCTCGGTATGCGATGACGGTTCAGTGAACAAAGGTCCGCGGCCACCAAGGGCCGTTGTCGCAGCTCCGTTGGAGCCAGCCATCCTGCGACCGTTCTCGGCGAGAGGCAGAAGCAGAATTAGCCACCGAGGCGGCTGCACAGCTGGCGTGCCAGAGCCGCCGCTGCCGCGCGCTCCGCCGCCGCCGCGCGCGCCTCGGCGGTCTGCGCATTCCAGAGGGTGACGTCGTAGACGCGGCAGACGCACTGGCGCCGCCGCGTGCCCAGCTGTCGCACTCCGTTGCGCAGTAGCCAAGTCTGACGCTGCACCGGAGCCGCTTGATAGCACCTCTCATTTTGTGCGCATGCGCAGAGGTATCAGTGGGGGTATACATGTAGCGGGGCATTTGCCAGTGTGGTATAGCCATGGAGAAGGAGAGCCAAATTGCTGCTCAGCGGCGCAGAAGAGCGGAGAAGCTTAACTCATCGGATCCGGAAGTAGTCCCATAATGCGTATACCGCGTGTGTGTGCCATTGAAGCAGCAGTAAGCATGATAATCAAGCTAATCCTAGACAACCAGGAAAGCTAAGAATAATCAGCTGAACCTAAGCTCACGCTACGTATGTCCTGGCATAGCCGAGCTAAGCCACTGCAATGTTTTAATAGAAATGAATGCCGAAATACAATATGACAGGGTACCCAAATTAAAAAAAAATCGAAGGTGGTGTTTTTTTAAATTTGCATCAGGGTTTTTCGTTGTTTAATTTTCTCCCGTGATTGCCTAAATACATCTCGACTACAGTATCACTCAAATACCTTATATATTTTTTTACATATTAGCCATATATATACGATCTGAAAAGTATATGATTATGATTAAATTATTTCAGAAGATACAGGCCTCCAAATTTTGCCATTTGTCGTTCGAGCAGGCACGTTTGGCAATGTTTAGAAAGCGAAATATAATAGAAATAAATATAATTATCATATAATTCAAGCAAGCTCGACTCATAGTTTGTTTCTAAAAAGTATTAGAGTTCTTCTAATTTTATCGTTTTAGTTATTCACTCTCAAACGTGCCCCCTCCATCTGTGCGCGTTATTGCAATTGTCCACCTCTTCATGCCTTACGATCTTTCCTGTCCCCAAAATATATTTGTGGTCAAAACTAAGTTTGGATTCGTTTATACCAGGCACTAGACAATAGCATATAAACAACATCAGTCGATTTAAAAATGTCGACCAGCCACCCTTTCGTCGATCTTATCTGAAATCATCACCCTTTAGGTCTTTTAAGCCCCCCCCCCCCCCCCCTTCCCATTTTCATTCCCAGAGAACGCAACCAGTCAAGCCCGGTGGTTTTTGGGGAGGGGGGGGGAGTCTACTGGGTGCCGTCAAAGGTGTCAGCCCTTAGGACGTTTAGGCTGCATGCGTTTATTTTGTAGGTAATGAATAAACTGGATTTTCTCTAATACATGAATGAATCAGGTTATAAGCTACTTTTCAGTCAAGACTACATAGAAACCTTGCCGAGGCAGTTTCCAGCAATTTCTTCAAAGCTTCCAGCAGATTTTTTCCCCGTCAGCTTCGTCCACACGGTGCCTCTGTGAAAATTGCGATCAAACGCAAGCGCTGTGTGTTTGCGTTAGCACTGCGTGTTCCACACTGCGTGCGCGGAGCCCTGTGTCTTGGATTGGCTCTTGGCGACGTGTCACATGCACAGCGCGGAGCACGTGTAGCGTCTTGGGTTGCTCTGCAGGTTAAATGGGTCTGGAACGGTTGGTAAGAACACTCAATTTTTATTTAGTTTGAGATAGAGCCGAAGACGAGGAGCAGTCTCTGTGTAGTCTCCATTCCGTCTCCCTGGTGGTCTCTCGTGCGAAAGGTTACCTCGCCGTGGCGTGAAGTGGTGCAATCGCGAGGCAACACGGCAGCCAGACGAGAGAGCAATATCCGCGGTGCTATGGTCAGGTAGCCAGGATGTTATACAATGTTAAGGAACCTGGATATTGCGCGGAACTGATGCAAGCGTGCATCAAGTTCCGCCGGCGACGCGGCAACAGAGTCGTGTAACGTAATCCGGAGCTCTCGGGAGCCTTTAGAGTCGAGCGGAGAAATGTTTTCTCGGGAGCCGCTGTGTGTCGGCGGTGTGTACGTGACCACACACGCAAAGCTAACGCAAATGCACAGCGCTCACTATTGCTCCCATACGCAAAATCAAAACTTTATAGTGTGCGTGGTTAGCTCCAAACGAAATCGCCACAGCCTTAAAAACCACAACGCACGTGCAAAAAAAAAAAAAAAAATTATGACGTTAAGGAATTTGATTGTTAAACTCGAGTGCACACTCGGCCGTCGAAAATAGCTTTTTGCCTTTGTTCTTAAAAAACTCTGAAGTTGCGACGAGGTCTTATAATGGAGACGGTAAGCTGGTGTTAGACAAACCGGACACACTCAACTTCGTTTCACCTGACGATGCACCGTTGAGGAAGCTACGAGTCATCTGAACCTATCCAATGCCGTTTGATTGTCACTTGCCGTTCGGAAGTGTATGCAGGAATGCGGGGGGGGGGGGGAGGGGGGGGGGGCGGCTTTCCATGGAGCGTTGAAGTTTTTGAAGGGGCTGGGATAGCTCGTGGCGTCTAGAAACACTAAATGAGCTAGGCTTAGAGTATCGTCACTCTGTTCCCTAATATTGTTGTGGGCGCAGCCATCCTGGTGCTTGTGCAGAGCAGACGCAAATGCCGATCGTCATAATTCAAAAGTGCGACTTCCTCAGCTTCTGGTTTGGTGTTAGGGAGCTTATGTAATATTGTTTTGCTTTGTTGCGAACTGTTTAAACATTTCTGGAGGATGGAAAAGCGTTTCCTGTGATTTCAGATAAAGCTTCAGATAACTGGCAATCATGATTTTAAGCTCCGAGATGGTTAAGTGTCGATACTCTGAAGCGTA
>JAZHYW010004914.1:0-126092 GCA_037355805.1 Ixodes ricinus
ATCGCAGTCAGCGGCAGGAACCACGACAAAGCGTAACGCATTGAACTTTTTCAGAGCCCGACGGCACTGATAATCGGACGGTTTGCTACCGGAGACCAAGCTGCAAGCAAGGCCCGACGGATCATCTCTTCAGTCACGGACCAGCACGTCATCTCGCAAACACCGGACTGATAACTACGACGGGCTTGTGACTGAGGACTGGTCAGCAACACGAACAACCGATCAGTCACGTGACAACGTACGTCATCAAGGGGTTAAGAAGCATCCTGCCACACAACCATCGCAGTCAGCGGCAGGAACCACGACAAAGCGTAACGCATTGAACTTTTTCAGAGCCCGACGGCACTGATAATCGGACGGTTTGCTACCGGAGACCAAGCTGCAAGCAAGGCCCGACGGATCATCTCTTCAGTCACGGACCAGCACGTCATCTCGCAAACACCGGACTGATAACTACGACGGGCTTGTGACTGAGGACTGGTCAGCAACACGAACAACCGATCAGTCACGTGACAACGTACGTCATCAAGGGGTTAAAAGAAGCATCCTGCCACACAACCATCGCAGTCAGCGGCAGGAACCACGACAAAGCGTAACGCATTGAACTTTTTCAGAGCCCGACGGCACTGATAATCGGACGGTTTGCTACCGGAGACCAAGCTGCAAGCAAGGCCCGACGGATCATCTCTTCAGTCACGGACCAGCACGTCATCTCGCAAACACCGGACTGATAACTACGACGGGCTTGTGACTGAGGACTGGTCAGCAACACGAACAACCGATCAGTCACGTGACAACGTACGTCATCAAGGGGTTAAAAGAAGCATCCTGCCACACAACCATCGCAGTCAGCGGCAGGAACCACGACAAAGCGTAACGCATTGAACTTTTTCAGAGCCCGACGGCACTGATAATCGGACGGTTTGCTACCGGAGACCAAGCTGCAAGCAAGGCCCGACGGATCATCTCTTCAGTCACGGACCAGCACGTCATCTCGCAAACACCGGACTGATAACTACGACGGGCTTGTGACTGAGGACTGGTCAGCAACACGAACAACCGATCAGTCACGTGACAACGTACGTCATCAAGGGGTTAAAGAAGCATCCTGCCACACAACCATCGCAGTCAGCGGCAGGAACCACGACAAAGCGTAACGCATTGAACTCTTTCAGAGCCCGACGGCACTGATAATCGGACGGTTTGCTACCGGAGACCAAGCTGCAAGCAAGGCCCGACGGATCATCTCTTCAGTCACGGACCAGCACGTCATCTCGCAAACACCGGACTGATAACTACGACGGGCTTGTGACTGAGGACTGGTCAGCAACACGAACAACCGATCAGTCACGTGACAACGTACGTCATCAAGGGGTTAAAGAAGCATCCTGCCACACAACCATCGCAGTCAGCGGCAGGAACCACGACAAAGCGTAACGCATTGAACTTTCTCAGAGCCCGACGGCACTGATAATCGGACGGTTTGCTACCGGAGACCAAGCTGCAAGCAAGGCCCGACGGATCATCTCTTCAGTCACGGACCAGCACGTCATCTCGCAAACACCGGACTGATAACTACGACGGGCTTGTGACTGAGGACTGGTCAGCAACACGAACAACCGATCAGTCACGTGACAACGTACGTCATCAAGGGGTTAAAAGAAGCATCCTGCCACACAACCATCGCAGTCAGCGGCAGGAACCACGACAAAGCGTAACGCATTGAACTTTTTCAGAGCCCGACGGCACTGATAATCGGACGGTTTGCTACCGGAGACCAAGCTGCAAGCAAGGCCCGACGGATCATCTCTTCAGTCACGGACCAGCACGTCATCTCGCAAACACCGGACTGATAACTACGACGGGCTTGTGACTGAGGACTGGTCAGCAACACGAACAACCGATCAGTCACGTGACAACGTACGTCATCAAGGGGTTAAAGAAGCATCCTGCCACACAACCATCGCAGTCAGCGGCAGGAACCACGACAAAGCGTAACGCATTGAACTTTTTCAGAGCCCGACGGCACTGATAATCGGACGGTTTGCTACCGGAGACCAAGCTGCAAGCAAGGCCCGACGGATCATCTCTTCAGTCACGGACCAGCACGTCATCTCGCAAACACCGGACTGATAACTACGACGGGCTTGTGACTGAGGACTGGTCAGCAACACGAACAACCGATCAGTCACGTGACAACGTACGTCATCAAGGGGTTAAAAGAAGCATCCTGCCACACAACCATCGCAGTCAGCGGCAGGAACCACGACAAAGCGTAACGCATTGAACTTTTTCAGAGCCCGACGGCACTGATAATCGGACGGTTTGCTACCGGAGACCAAGCTGCAAGCAAGGCCCGACGGATCATCTCTTCAGTCACGGACCAGCACGTCATCTCGCAAACACCGGACTGATAACTACGACGGGCTTGTGACTGAGGACTGGTCAGCAACACGAACAACCGATCAGTCACGTGACAACGTACGTCATCAAGGGGTTAAAAGAAGCATCCTGCCACACAACCATCGCAGTCAGCGGCAGGAACCACGACAAAGCGTAACGCATTGAACTTTTTCAGAGCCCGACGGCACTGATAATCGGACGGTTTGCTACCGGAGACCAAGCTGCAAGCAAGGCCCGACGGATCATCTCTTCAGTCACGGACCAGCACGTCATCTCGCAAACACCGGACTGATAACTACGACGGGCTTGTGACTGAGGACTGGTCAGCAACACGAACAACCGATCAGTCACGTGACAACGTACGTCATCAAGGGGTTAAAAGAAGCATCCCGCCACACAACCATCGCAGTCAGCGGCAGGAACCACGACAAAGCGTAACGCATTGAACTTTTTCAGAGCCCGACGGCACTGATAATCGGACGGTTTGCTACCGGAGACCAAGCTGCAAGCAAGGCCCGACGGATCATCTCTTCAGTCACGGACCAGCACGTCATCTCGCAAACACCGGACTGATAACTACGACGGGCTTGTGACTGAGGACTGGTCAGCAACACGAACAACCGATCAGTCACGTGACAACGTACGTCATCAAGGGGTTAAAAGAAGCATCCTGCCACACAACCATCGCAGTCAGCGGCAGGAACCACGACAAAGCGTAACGCATTGAACTTTTTCAGAGCCCGACGGCACTGATAATCGGACGGTTTGCTACCGGAGACCAAGCTGCAAGCAAGGCCCGACGGATCATCTCTTCAGTCACGGACCAGCACGTCATCTCGCAAACACCGGACTGATAACTACGACGGGCTTGTGACTGAGGACTGGTCAGCAACACGAACAACCGATCAGTCACGTGACAACGTACGTCATCAAGGGGTTAAAAGAAGCATCCTGCCACACAACCATCGCAGTCAGCGGCAGGAACCACGACAAAGCGTAACGCATTGAACTTTTTCAGAGCCCGACGGCACTGATAATCGGACGGTTTGCTACCGGAGACCAAGCTGCAAGCAAGGCCCGACGGATCATCTCTTCAGTCACGGACCAGCACGTCATCTCGCAAACACCGGACTGATAACTACGACGGGCTTGTGACTGAGGACTGGTCAGCAACACGAACAACCGATCAGTCACGTGACAACGTACGTCATCAAGGGGTTAAAAGAAGCATCCTGCCACACAACCATCGCAGTCAGCGGCAGGAACCACGACAAAGCGTAACGCATTGAACTTTTTCAGGTAAGAATTTATCATAAAACACCGATACCTTTACCTAACGATTCCTGCTGCTGCCGCTGACTGCGAGTTGTGTGTTGAACATTGTAAATGTCTTCAGATGATGAAACAGCTGATGTCTGTTTGAACTGTAACAAAAAATTGGAAGGAGATGGGAAGGATATGCAATGTACTGAATGTCGATTCGGATACCACATAGGGAACTGTTCCGGTGTGCCCAAAAGTAGTGTCAAAGAGAAAAACAATCAATTAGCTTGAGAGAAAACTGGGTGTGTCAAACATGTCGCATTTCGAAAACACGATCCAAACCAAGCGACGCGCAAACGAACGTATTGGAAGGTGAGCATGACATTCACAAAAAGTTAGCAAAAATCGCGCAAATGCTAACGGTTCTTGGACCCCTAGAAAAGAAGGTCGATGATTTGACCAGTGTAAAGGAAACAGTGCAAGAAATCGAAAGAAAGGTCCAAAGAATGTCGGACAGATATGACGAAGCTATGAAAAAGCTAACAGTGCAAGAAAAAGAAATTGCAGATATCAAACAGAGAGTAATCAAGATTGAAGAGACTCAACCAAAAGATGAAGAAATTAAAAAAACTTAAACAAGACCTCAACAACCTTGAGCAATACGGCAGGCTAAACAACCTTGAAGTTCATGGCATCCTTGCCACTGAAAACGAGAACCTAATTGAAAAGCTCGGAAGTGTCGCGGACAAACTGCAGGTAACGCGGCTAAAAAAGAGGACGTGGCAGCCATTCACCGTATTCCAACAAGGAAAGGAAAAACGCCCCCGATTATGATAAGATTCATGAACCGAACCATCCGAGACGAATGGCTAAACAATAAGAGGAAGCTCCGATCGGATGACTCAGGCGATAACATTTACTTACAAGAAAACCTGACGGAAACAAACAAAAAGCTCTTCTTTGATGCCAGAGAAAAAGCTAAGGAACTTGATTATCGATACACGTGGCACAGAGGCGGTTGCACTTACGTAAGAAAAAAGGACGGGGATCGGGCAATTCGTATCGCAACACGGAGTGATCTTGATAAAATAAAGTAAATTGAAAATGGATGGAAGACAGACATATTCATCCCTTGAGAAGTGGTGGGAAAGTGTAACCACTACTATTGATGAGTGTTCTTTTGTTTTGTTGCATGTAAATGTTCGTAGTCTTAAAAAGCATTGGAATGAAATAAACAGTCGGGTGGAGCCCTATCTTGATAAGCTAGATGTTATTGTTTTTTCAGAAACTAATATCAAAACAGAAGAAGAAACATTGTTTTTTCTTGAAAATTTCGATGTGGTTTTTCATAGTAGAGACGGTCGAAGAGGAGGTGGAGTTATGGTCATGATTAATAATAAACTTAAAATCATCAAATACAAAAAAATTAAATTTCCCTCAACAGAGGCTCTTCACGTTGAATTAGATAAGAACAAAAAAGTATTCTCTGTATTAGGCCTCTATCGAGCGCCCCAAGGAAATGTAGGCGATTTTGTAGACGAACTAAATAAATGGTTAAATGAGAATAATGAGAATGATATAATTATTGCGGGTGATATAAACATAGACATTCATAGTTCGAACACGATGACAAATAACTACCTTAATAGCTTAGTATTATCCGGCTTGGAACCAATGATACAGGATTTCACAAGGGAGGAAGTATCCGGAGGAAAGTTAACCCAATCCTGTATAGACCACATACATATACGGACGAAAGAAGGTAAATCTGAAGGACAAGTAATTACTGAAAAAGTAGCAGATCATTATTTTGTAGCAGTGACCATTTCGAATTTCTTTAGGGATGGAAAAAAAGAATATGTTGAGAATTTCTTTATTAATAATATGAAAGTTGATATGTACATACAGGAAGTGAACTGGAATGAAATTGCTAAGGAACAGGATCCAGAAAAACTATATGACAGTCTTATAGATATATTTGAACAAATATACGAAAAATCAACTCAAAAAAGTAATATAAGGAAACGCAAACTACAGAATGATTGGATAACTAAAGAGATCGATGATCTAATCAAAGAGAAAACGAAGGCATGGCAGCTCCTAAAGCGCTTTCCGAACAATGTAAAGTATAAAAATGAACATCGTGCAATTAGGAACAAAGTAACCTCCCTCGTAAGAAGTGCAAAAAGAAATTATTACTGGACGAAATTTTTAGAAACTAAAGATACAGCACAGTGCTGGTCACTCGTAAATCAACTGTTGGGCCGAAAAAAAAAGAAATCGATTGAGGACACAATTAAAACTAATTTCGGTTTTAATTGTGATATGGAAGCGATTGCAAACGGATTCAATATAGAATATGTACACTCCATTGAGAGTCTTTGTTGTGGCTCAACAGAAAGGCAAACTAATCAAATCAGAATGAACAACTCAATTTTTCTTCCAGACATGTCGGAGAATGACCTAATTGAAATCGTGAATCAAATCAAAACAAATAAAGCAGTGGGGTTAGACCAAATAAGGGCAAGAGATATTAAGAAGCACGTCCATATATTAAAACCAATGCTCCTTCAACTATATAACAGTATTTTCTCTGGGGGCGTCATTCCCAAAAAGCTAAAGATAGCCGTTGTCAGGCCTGTATATAAGAAAGGCGAGAAAAATAAATTCCTTAATTATCGACCTGTATGTATACTTTCGGTAATTAATTATATAATGGAAAAGTACCTAAATAAAATAATGCAAACATTTATAGCAAAGAATGACATATTAATTCATACACAATATGGATTTAGAGAAAAAATAGGGACTTCTGACCTTTTAGAGGACTTTTTTGATTATGTCTATGAAAATTTGGATAATGGTAAATTTGTACTAGCGTTATTTATCGATTTTACAAGGGCCTTTGAAACAATAAATCATTCTATATTGTTAGATAGGTTGTACAGCATAGGGATTCGAGGTAGGGCATATGACTTGGTTAAAAATTATCTTCTGGATAGATATCAGGTAGTGCGACTAGGGACGAAATACAGTACAGCAATGAAGGTTAAGCAAGGTGTACCCCAGGGAACAGTACTAGGTCCTCTTCTTTTTAATTTATACGTGAATGAGATTTCTCAAGTAAAACTAACAAGTAAATTATATCAGTTTGCAGACGATACAGTAATTGTATTTGCCCACAGAAACTATGAGATTGCCGTTAGGGAAATACAGGAAGATATACATAATATTCTTCAGTGGTACCGTAAAAATCAGATTATTGTAAACACCTCAAAAACTCAAATAATGTGCTTTAGAGACCCGAGAAAAAAATTTTTAGCTGAATTACCCATTAAAATGCACGAAAAAAACTGTATTAACTGTTCATGCACAGCAATAAAGTACGCCGAAAATGTCAAATACCTTGGGATGCACATAGACAACCATCTTAAATGGAATATTCACGTTGAACAAGTGTGTAAAAAATTAAGGGTACTGACGGCTCATATATTTCACATCCAAGATATAGTTCCGCATTCTGTACTTCGAATGATTTATAATTCACTAGGGAAATCGGTAATACAATATGGAATAACGGTTTATGGACACTGTGCTCAATATCTAAAAACAAAAATAGAAACTCTTCAAAAAAGATATTTAGAAAGATTTGTTACCGAAGTGGAGAAAGCAATTATACAGAGTTTATGTGGAAAGAATTGGGATTACTATGCTTTAGTGATCAGTTGAAATATGATATAATAACAAGAAATGTTTTCAAAAGTGGTCATAAAAAAGAAATTATTAAGGAAAGAACGCTGCGTCCTAACAGGAAATATTTTGTACCATTAATAAGCACGAAATATGGTGAGGCTACAAGAATGTATTATGTACCAAAAATTTTTAACGAATTACCCGATGATCTGATTGAGTGTAAAAATCCCTGTGCCATTAAAAAACTAACACGACAATGGATCATAGCGCAGTAGAAAAATATTAATGATTCATATGGAATTGATTAGAAATGACCTCTCCTTTGACCCAGACTACGCATATATTGCAACCTAAGTTTTTTTTTTTTTTAGATATGGACCGAGGGAAAGATGTAGAACTGTACTGCTAAATTGGGTTAGTTCCACCTGTTATTGTGTTATTTTTGTATATTTATGAACTGTGCCTAATCAAACTTTCTATGTATATTCGTTTTAACTCATAGTATGAGTTACAGTGTCTAGGGCGTCATATATTCAAAAAGAATGTGTTATACAATTGAAGGAATCTGTATTGACCTGTCGCGTCCCACGCACAAGCCTCATCGGCTTATGTGGGTGTTGAGCGAAATTTAATTTGAAAAAAATAAAAATTGTATTGTATTGTATAGTTATCTTCCCCACTGAAACAGATGCTAGTGAAGCACACAGTGTCATGTTTCGGTTTACGATATTAGGCTTAGATGGATATCAACTCACAGAAACATTTTAAACCACTAGCGTCGCATTCTCACGAAGTTGAGCTCTCTGCGATGGATAGATTATTTACCCGGCCCAAAAACACGGTTACTCTTTCTCGGAAACTTAGTGTGGATATATAACAGCATGTTATTCAAGAAGCGGCTCCCACCTTTTCTACACTAAAACAGCCCACTGTTTCATCGACCCAACAAAAAACATTGACAAGAAACATTTTATATTAATAATTTTCGAGAGATAAGGGGTTATGAGTCTGGTCGTTTTGTGACGAGACCGCTCCAAGTGCCTGGAAAACTAAACGCATTCTTACTTTGCAGAGCAGAGTTGATGACGTCTTGTAAAAAGAGGGTAGCCACCTGCTTAGGTCAGTGCGTGAAAGAGAGGGTTGCTTTTCAACATAAAAGCGAAACTTCGTGGTATAAATACTGACACATATATATATATATATATATATAGAACAGAAGACAATCTCCACGTCTAGTTTTATTAGGTGTTTGTAATATATATATATATATTACAAACACCTAATAAAACTAGACGTGGAGATTGTCTTCTGTTCTGATATACTTAACTTCATCAACATCGTTCGCTCAGCATATGCAAACGACAGCGCCTCTTGCGAGCAATGTCGAATATTTCTATGTAGTGTTTCGCTTCTGCTTCATTCATGCTTTTTTCATCTAACTCGTGGACATTACGCTGGAATAATTTTATTGTGTAATATAAATATTAAAAGCATACGTATGGTTTCGATAGAACAACAAAAGCGCAGCTGCTATTTTTCTTTCGTTTGTTTAAACGTTTTTCTTGTTTCAGATGATCTGTTACCATCATGCCACGCATAAACAGGTGCCAACACGCGCTTGGAAATGATCGTGACTTGTGCATAATCGAAAGCTGCAGTGCCGCCTTAGGCTCGGTGCAGCCAGCCCATAGTCGCACAAATCTAGACGCAAAAATATAAGATCCAATGTCTGATGGTCAAAAATGTGCAACATCATGATGGCGGCGTCCGGGTGGGGGGGGGGGTCCCTTTCAGCTGCCAGTATATCGGCCTAAGCCCCTCTACCTAGAGTCCCTTGATACTCTTTACAACTAACGACACCCAACACAAATGACAAAGCACATTCCGCTGGAACAGAATGGCGGCTTTCAGCTCAAACCTTTGCTGTGCGCCGCCATTTGCTTCCCAAAATCCTGCACGGTGACGCAATCGGCTCTTCAGAGAATGTCGCTACTTGTAGGAAGCTCTTATCTAGGGACTTTACCTCTGCCTCGTTCATTAAGATGACAAGCGTCATGACGATGCACTTTTTGCGGTGCTTGATTGGCTTTTTCTGATGGTAGCATCGGCTGCGGTTGTGCTTAATCTTAAAGGAGTATAACGAAAGACGGGAAGGAGTTTCCTTGTCTAATATTCACCTCTTAATAATACTTCGTAGTAGAAACAAATTGTACCTTTTCTCCCGCTAGCAGACGTACCATCTGCTAAAAATATGTCATCTCGCTCTATGGAATTACAATTAGATATCTTCTCTGCACTCGCGCTGGCGAAAATTGAAATTCATGATTGTAGCTTCGTCTAACATGATGACGCAGTAGTGCAAGAGTAGATGTTGAGCAATCTTGTCGTTCGTCCGAACTCCATTTCGTATTTTATTAACGGCAGCTGAGTCACAACTTGTTTTGGTGAAGATCCAATACGTCTCGTCCGTATTTATAAGCAGCGCGACTTCAAGACAAAGTAACGGATTTCCCAAAAAGCTGTGAGGTTTCCAAGATCAAATTTGTAATACACTAGCCCAACTCCTTTCAGGAATCTCGTCACGTCTTCTATTGTCCTCGGTCCTTTGAAAACAGTTTTCAAGTTTGCAGTTCATTTCCGACGGCTTTGTGGAAGTGACATCTCAACAATTGTCGAAAATCGGCAAAAAAAAAAAAGAAAAAAGAAGAGGATTTTTTTAGAAGCAACGACGAAGCCTTAATATGTTCTTTTCCTTCGGGAGAATGGAGAGAAAACGGTGTGTTATGTCAGCGGCGCAAATTCGTTTCTTGTGTCTGACGGATTTGATGCCCGAATTTTAATATCAGCGTTACTTGCTTCCGTAAAAACGAGAGACGTGATTCAAAACGAACAAAAACAGAGGCGATACTCGACACCTACGTTGTGTGTACTGCATTAGCTTGCTGCTCAAACTGGAGTACTCGCTGAGTGAACAGGGGTCACGCCTGTGATAGAAGAAGAAAGATGTGTCTAAACAAAGCAAATCAAGAGGACGAATTTTTTTTTTCGGGCTTCGCACATTTTTTGTTAGGAGGCAAAGTCGGTTTAAGTACCATCGGGCAGGCACGGAAGTGCGTTGAGTGGCCTTGCGAAAGCGCGTTCGCAAACAAGGGCTGTTCCACGGGTGGCACTCACGGGCCCCAAGATGCCGGTTAAGATGCTACCTGACGTGTTGCGCCATCTGACGGCGTTTGCCGGAAATAGGAGCGAACCTTCGCCACATTTGCTTCATGGCTAGACGGCACCGCACATCTCTCTTCTTTCCTACGTGGTTGAACTTCAACGCAGACGCAGCACTCGTGACCAACCTGTGCCGTGTGGAGGCCTCCGGAAGCTGACGTGTTTCCTTACCTGGCTGCCTTGTTTTAAGATATGTAGACGATTATCTAATCATTTATCCTGATCAAACTTCTCCAGATAGCATTACAGCCGTTTTTCCGCTTGTTCGTCAGGCTTTACTTTCACGAAGGATGAACCTTCGAATGAAGGTCTTCAGTACCTGGATTTGCGGCTTCATGTCAGTGCCACTGGACTCTGCTGGGCCTTTCAACAAAGGTCTGCTAAACCTGTCCTACCGTTTTCTAGCGCCCATTTGAAGTCGGTAAAACACGGTATCATTACATCGTTATTTCCTTCATCCTTCACGAAGTCTTGCTGTCATCTTTCAGAAGATAGCTTCAGATTCCAGCACATGAGGCTCGTCAAGGCAGGGTTTCCCATCGACCTTCTACAATCAGTAATGAAAAGGCTGATTCGCAGGCTTGATCGCCAGCCACCAGCCACAAAAAAGAAAGCCCGATTCGCCGATATTCCTTACGTACACAATTCAGCCCACCGGATAAAATCCATTGCCTCAAAGTTCGACACGAATGTTGCTTTCTCGTGCCGCATGCGTCTTAAGCAACTCTGCCAACAAGTATACAACAACCGGATTCTGATTAGCTGCACTGTTAAACACGAAAATAAATTCATTCCATGCAAAGAGAAGAAAGTTTACTCAATCCCCTTCAGCTGCGGCCATCAATACATAGGTCAGACCGGCAGATGCACCAATCACAGACTCCGGGAACATCACAACGAAGTTTCTAAGGCCTCTCCAGATTCCTGTCATCCCATAGTCATACATGCCCGTTCGTGTTTGTTTTGTCATCCCCTCTTTGATGAAACAAAAATCCTGGGGGGGCATGACAGCAGAGTTGGCAGGGAGATCATAGAGTCATTCGCCATGACCACAGTAAACAACAACGTGTCAAACCCTTCCCTCCTGCTGACGAAAACTGAGGTTGAATTTCTAAAATCCAGAATAAACCCTCCACTCTGACTTGCTCTTCGCGTTCTTTTATCTCCCCATCTCTCCCCTTCTCCTCCCTTTTCCTCCTGGGTATAGTCGGCTGCTCGCTGTGGAAAATTTTAGAGCGCAGCTCTTAGGCGCCCGTTTCCGGCCTGAGGCGGCGTCGCCGTCGCTCGTCGCCGTTGGCGTAACCGCCCGAGGTCACGTGACTCCCAGGTCACGTGACCCCTCGAGGTCACGTGACCCCCAGGTCACGTGACCCCCGAGGTACGTGGTCCCCAGGTTACGTGGCCCCAGGTCACGTGACCCCTGGTCATGTGACCCCCCGAGGTCACGTGATGATGATGACGATGACGATACGGATGCCGATGACGTCATCAGTGACGTCACTGATGACGTCATTGGCATCCGCATTGTCATCATCACTGATGACGTCATCAGTGACGTCACTGATGACGTCATCCGCATCGTCATCATCATTGATGACGTCATCAGTGACGTCATGTGACCCCCCCCCCCGAGGTCACTTGCCCCCCCGTACCCTTCCCTCCTCCTCCTCAAGAGCTGCGCTCTAATTTAATTCGGCGTTACAGGGAGTTGTAAACGGCTTTTTACTCGTCGTTGCTAGTTGAAAGATGTGTTGTATTGTCCCAGTTTTAATTGTTTCATTCTTTCTTCACTCTTTTCCTTAAAAAGACGATCGCTGAATCGGTTTGTTTTGTTTTCCAAGTGCACGAACGTGATCTCTTATACAGCCTGTGCACTAACGTTTCGATCCCACTTTGAACGGTCCGTATAACCAGGTTTTTAGCGCATCGCGCTAGGGTTTACTACAAAGTTGCCCTAAAGTGATGAAGCGTCCACTAAAATTGTGGGAAGATTGGCTCACTTGAGGAAATAACAAAAAATCAAAAACTACTTTTTTGTTATACTTTGCATGTACACTTAGGTAATAGTTTTCGTCACTGTGGCGCTTTTTTCGGTCAAAGAAAGTGCAGAATAGGTAAGCCAACTGTATTTTATTTCCATTCCACCAATATTGTCAGTCGTAATAAACGCCAGAACAGCCCGAAATAATGTTTTGATGATTTTGAGCAGCACAAAAGGCTTAGGCGATAATTTTGGCGAAGGCAATACTAGTTTTTTTTTTTCACTCCAGAAGTGTAATGTATTTATTCCCACAATTAATGAATATACTAAATACGGGCACCATGTAGTAAATCTTAACGCGATACGTTGAGAAACCGATTTTTGAGGACCATCCGAATTGTGATCAAAACCATAATGTACATGCGGTAGTATATAACCTCTTAGATGTATTATTTATTCAACACTCTGACATATGCCACCATCACGCAGAGTCCTGATGGCACTTCCGAAGCCGAAGCGTCATATGCGGAGCAATCACCGGGTCGAGGAGGCCCTTGCCCATGCAGGCTTGTCCACAAGGTCGGGTTCAAGAGCGTTCAGTATCTTATGCTGGCGTCAGACAATTGGCCCGCGTCATGTTTTAACTTGTACCGAATACCACCGGGAGTCGCCAAAGCCTCAGAACGCTGAACTCGTGTGAAAGTAATCCATACCTTGAGGGTACACACAATGCTTTTTCATGCTAAATTTGTCAAAGTGAGAGATCGCATATAGTTATACTATTCAATGACCTATATGGGTTGAAAAAATGAGCACTCGCACGAGATGATTTAGAATATTCCTCCTAAGGAGCAATTCAGGTCCAGGTTTTTGTAAAAACGGAATTATAATTTTTGATTCTAGTTTCAAGTTTGTTATTCATACAGACGTTACAAATATAATTATCTTGATACAAACCGTGAACATCTCAATATGAAAACAAATAGTGTTTTAAATAAAAGAAACAACCATTTTAACTACATTTAAAAACTCAATTGAACTTATACTTTCCCTAAAATAGGGTCCCGGTTATATTCTCTTTGTAGATCACATAAAAACACTCGGTTTAATTTTCTTATAACTAGTCTTGAAATAAGCGCATTGCATACGTTTGTAGCACACTTTAAAGATTAGTACGCCTAAAACTAAATCTGAAAACATTTTACCGAGAAGTATAAAACTCCCAACTTATGAATCATTTTTCTATCCCAGCTTATGCTACGGGAATTTATAGTGGGGAATAACTGGTTTAACTAATTTAAAGTTACTGAAAGTGCTAAAATTTGCTTTCCGAGTACTAGCTAATGTTGGTTCGATTTCCCCATCATTTACTTGTTTTAGAACTGAGCAATAAGCTTATAACCAACACATAAAAAAGATTCCCAACGCTTAATTTTAATATGTAAGTGTCATAAAAGGTAAATTTGAAATCTTTATAAATCTAGGTGACCTTCTGTTGTACAATTCAGTAAATCCAACTCGTCAGATAAATATATAAACATCCATGTTATATTCATAACTGACGCGCTAACTTTGGCGATCAATGAGTTTAAGATACTCTGTCCGAACTCCTAAATCATCTTGCATCGCTAGAAACTTAAGTCATCTCACTAATGAAAACTGCCATATTAAAGGAGCGGTGCAACGATATTCAATTGGAATGTTTTTCACTTTACAGGAGCTTACTGGCTCTAATGGGACTCAAGGATACTGCACGCAACGCCACGGGCCAAGAAACTCTTTTGTTGCGGTGTAATTTCAAGGACAAAAGCGATCATTTTCATTCAATCTCTTCTTTGCAAAATTTGATGACGTAACGTGGGGATCTGCAGTACACCCATATGACGATATTTGAATGCGGTTCATAGATTGGACCCGAGCATTGCGTGGGCACTCGATTTGGGCTCGTGATAATCACAAGCTCGAGAAGCATTCGGGTAGGCCCGTAGCCAATCGCTGCAACGACGACAAAAGCCGAGCCATAACAATGTCTGGAACTCAGCGCGTGTCCTGTGCTCTGCCAACCTCAGCGCGTGGCTATGATCAACATTGGCGGCATATAATCGGCTTCAGATCACGTGGCCGCTTGTTCTGGCTGCGAGTTGAGGGGGTGAACGCTGCTCGTTTTTCTTGAATTTTTTCTGGGCCTTCTATTGCGTGGGGTGAAAAACGAACGCGTGTTTCATAGGTCATTAACGTCAGGGATCCGTTCTAAGCGGTATTTGCGCAAAGTACAAAAATTGTTGCATCGCCCCTTTAAACATTCTAATTAAAACTTTGATTTGGGCTAGTTGGTCCATGGTAGGTAAATGGGTTAAAAGCGCAAACAGACAGGGACAATAGAAAATAACACAAACGACAGGGAGAAAGCGCTACTCTCAACTGATTTATTGCAAGACCGCTTAACGCTTATATAGACAACTCATCTACCGTTCACATTTCAAACAACGCCAACAACCAATAAAATCAAGCTTAGAGTGTTTTACTGGTTGTTGGCGTTGTTTGAAATGTGAACGGTAGATGAATTGTCCATATAAGGCTTGAGCGGTCTTGCAATAAATCAGTTGAGAGTAGCGCCTTGTCCCTGTCATTTGTGTTATTTTTGTATTGTCCCTGTCTGTTTGCGCTTTTATCCCTTATACCTAAACATTCTATAATTGTCTGTATTTGTGAAATTATTATTCATGTTAATTTTTTTGATTGCGCATGTTCTTGCTTTTAGCAATATAGGGTTAACCAGGGCTCATCAATCTGCTAAAGGCCGCTTTTCCCCTTGGTGCCCCCCCCCCCAGTTGTAAATGATGGAAAATAAAGAACTTCACTAAGAAATCATAAAACCATACTGCCTTTTATATAGGAGACAGAGGATTTGCCAAAAGCAGTTAAGAGTAGAAACCTTTAAAGTCTGGAGGGCACTTCGTCAGTGTTTTTGAAATTGATGATATGGGTTTCAAGCCTGCAAGGTTTGAAGTGTTTATACTCTGAATCACCATCGACGCTGCCTCCGCCACCTCAGCTTAGGCGGTATTGTTTGAATAGTTATACAAACAAATACATTCGGGTTAGCCACCTTAATGATTTCATAATCTCAATGTATATATCTGTAACAAGGAATACGCTAAATTGTTATGCGGAGGGCAGGTGGTCTGCTTCTTGCGAAGGATTTTTGGTGACGTCAGAACGACGCAGATCTGTGATTGGTTTTGATCGAAAGGATATTGGATAGACCTCAATGATAGATACGTTTAATGTCTACCCGCTTTTTTTGTTGCAATTAGCCAATAAGAGCTTGGCGTTTTGACGTCATCATCAAACTATGTGAAAGAAGCAGCACTTACGCCTTCGCATTGATACATTATTCTCAATCGCGAATGTTTATCGTCGCTCATGGCTTCCTTCGGTAAAATGCATGGATTGGGTGAAAGAAAGCTGCTGACCAATGAACGAGCACGAAAAAAAGGGCACCTGCATGAAGAACGTTACCATTTTTATTAAATGTGGATTTTGGTAAGGACTTGTAGTTGCAGGTTGCTGAGTGGCTACTGATGCCCAAATGAAAAGTTAGAACATCGCTTACATTTTCTACGATGGTATCCCTCGCAGACGACTGTTTTGAACGAACGCCACGTATAAGACGAGGCCTGCTCATTATAGGTCACCGTTAGTTGATCCCCGACCCACATTGAATGGTAAGAACGCAGAAGTTTCACAAGAGACACCGCGAAACGGCATACGCGCCCATCTTAATGCTACCACGTGCTAGCGTAGCCTGACGTTAGACGCTGCAAGACGTGCTGGCGACGATGCTTACGCAACCTGCGTGGTGCTATGCAGATCTACGACGAGGTTTGGGGAGGAAACACGCAAGCCTTTCCTTCTATTCTACATGGTATTGGTTGAGGCGAAGGTCCTGTTTGAATTACATTTCAAGAGGTGGCGCCACGACTCTTTAAACATGCATTCTACTTCCAAGAGAACATTTGTTTTAATTGCTCGTGGACAGGACATGTATCTCACTCACAAAAGAACGTTCCACCGAGAGATCGCATAATATTTACATCCCGACCCTCATTTTGAATTAGGAGCAATTGTGTAACGTGATTTGCTTTTTAGGGGTTCATATCTATCTTACAATAGATGAATGGGAAGAATGTTTAGGAATCGTTCCTAGCTCAAAATTTGTCGGACAATGTTCATGGGGTCTTTAAACCTAGTCCTTAAGACGCCGATTTTAACCTGCCTTGTTTCTTTCGAACCACTTTTGTACTTCCCCAGATGTTCACTACGCATCACACATGAGAGGGTCAGTCAGTCGAAGAAATCACACCGACCAAGCACAAAAACACACACCAATACCTTCAGAGACGCCGAATCAGTCTGAGCCGATTCGGTGTCACTGAAACTACTTGTGATGAGAAGAACCGTGTCGGGGCCTACTAAAGACGTAAAATAAAATGTCAAACAAATCGTAAAAAAAAAAAAAAGTTGGCCTTAATTGTTGCTGCCTTTACGCTTTGATTCTCGAGAAAGTCCGTTAGCATTTCGCGCAGCGGTCACATATAACAAAGCACGATGAATGCAGCCTCTGAGCAAATTTACGCGGAATCAACATTCCGCAAACCCATCGTTTTTCTGGTGCAAGCAGATCAGTTCACTTAGTGGGTGCGTGTTGGACGGCGGTCGCACAAGGTTGGTTGGTTATAGAAAGGGACGGCGTGTCCTAACACCTACGAACCGAGGTGCAGTGGTATAGCGAGGCTAGGGTGTACTTAAGTCGCTCCGAGGCTGCGTGAACGGATGCGGGGTACTGTACGGGGCGCTGCGAGGTGGCGTTTATGGGAGGTCCAAGGTGGGTATTATTTTGTAATGAGCCATCCGCAGACTGTCGCCGCGCAGCGGCGTGCAGAAAGAGGTTGCGGGAGGGGGGGGGGGTTACACGTACGCCGGTGATACACCCGCCGTCCCCCACTGTGCGACGCCGAAATTGGTGAAGGGGGACATTGCCGGCAATATTCGGTTGCTAGGTATTAGGTCACGACGTAACGGTGTAATGCACAGTGTAATGCACACGTTCGAAATTGTAGCGCACTTTACAGAGTCTGTACAAACAATGCAGGATTCAGTCCAATTTTCATCGCATACTGCTACTATCGTTTACAGGCTGAGGCACCCCTGTTGAACATTTCTGGTCGGCTAGATAGTTCATATGTTTCTTCTGCTCCATTTTTCTCGTACATTCGACTGTGTTTGCTGCATTGATCGGGGACGGCTGTCGGTGCATATGACTCGCAGGACAAGCACAAGGTCATATGTAGCACACGTTAGGTCAACCCTAAATCGAATTAACTCTGCCCTTGAGGCGTCTTTGAGCTTCTCCACAAGAGGGCTGATCGATAGGCCTAAAGGGGCTAACGCTGAGCTCGTCCTCGGAGAAATCACCGTCCACGCAAACACTCGCACAACGAGCGCACGAACGTTAAATATGCACACAAACACGGAAACACGTGGACATCACACAACAGATGACGAGAACGGCAGGTTCAGATCGCAGAAATGAGCGCGTCGCGCACCCCGAAACGCCCCGACATTCCCCGAAATCCAAAGGTGGCGCTCGCGCGTGGGCTCCTGGGTTGGTCACCGTCAGCGGTGTGCGCTCGTTGACGACGCGAATAAAGGATGCTTGATTCTGTCATGAGGCACGCCCACGCGCGCTGGGCTACGATGCGCTACGTCGCGTTGCGCAAGACGACAGATTATAGTCCCCGTTCACAGCCAGCGTCGGCAAACGCGACCCGGCTCGCGCGCTCGTCGACGTTACGACGCAGTATAGACAGCGCTTAAACTTCGAACGGGGCAATTTCTATCATCTACTTGACGTCGGGGCCGCCCGCATTTACAAAAATGTTTCATTGTCATAATCACATTTTAATTTTCTTGCAGTATTTAGACACACAGGAACGCGCTATAATCTCGTTTTATGGCTTTAAATGGCGTTGGGAAGAAAAACGTACCTTTCTGAAACGACATATTTTGAAGAAACGATCCAGTTCCAATCAGAACTAAGCCTTTATGTGTCATCATCATCACCGCAGGGGTGTCACGTGAAAATATTGCGTCCCTGATTGGCTGCTCCCGCTTCAAACGTTTCCGAGTTGTCCGAATCGCTCCGACCGTTTCGAGGCGGGCCCGATCCCAGGAATTCATGTTGCAGCGCGTGAATCTAGGAAAGTTATATGAAACAACTCGTCAGCAACACCGATATGGCTGGTAAAATTGCCCGTCTGAAGCGGGACTAAGGACCGCTTCAGACAGGGCGATTTCTTCCAGCAACTTGACGTCGCAACAGAAGCAACAAGTTCCGCTAGCGTACACGCAGCAACCAATTGCTGGGATTTGCCATCATCATCATTTAATTTTATTTTTATTGCACTATTTATGCACATAGGGCGCGCTATAAACGTGTTTTTATAACTTTGAAATACGTTGAGAATGCTAACTAATTTTCTGAAACGGATTATTCGCAGAAACGATAATTTCAAACCAGAACGAAGTCTTGAGATTTTATCATCACCGGCACGGGTGTCACGTGAAAATATCGCGTTACTAATTGGCTACTGCCGCTTCAAACATCTCTGAGCTGTTCGAGTTGCTCGTGCGGTTTGAGCCGGACACAATCTTAGCAATTGGTGTCGCACTAACGAAAGCTAGGGAATAACTTTCCAGTAACACTGAAATTGCTGGAAAGATCTGGAGTGGGCCTATAGACCCCTTTCTTTGTAAAGGCAACTAGTCGGTGCTTCAGTCTTTGACGTCCCAGAGAAATTCCGGTTTTATAAAATAATGAACAAAGCCCCCTTAATGGTGCTGCTTTAAACATCAAATAAACATTTCAACACCCGATTCCCAGGGGAACGCCAAAAAAAACAAGAAGAGCGACATCTGTTCGAAATGTTCGAATATTCCTGTAAATCAACTTGTCTCCTCCAAGTCGTTAAATCGTACAGCCGAAGGCCCTCACTAAATCTACAACTTCATTCTTCGTGTAGTTCTTATGCTTTCTAGCACTGGTGACATGCCCAAGCTCGACAGGCTTGCAAAGTCACCGAAAGTCGCTGGGGGCGCCAGTAGTGGTTCATGTTTGTAACCAGCAAAAGGGTCTATACTTCGTCTCATCTAAGAAAGGACTAACTGCGAAGGCTGTGCAAGCGCGAGCGGCTAGTCTTGACCGCCTTGACTGGAGCACCCGCTGATTGAGCGCTCGTGCAGCAGCCAAGCAACTTGCTCCCGCTTTTAGCAGGCTGTTGGGACCGAGCGGTTGTCCGGGAACTTGGTGTGCGGCAGGGAGCCGAGCCAGGGCAGGAACACATCAGGAAGCCGGACTCGGGAAGGACCAGGGAGCAGGAGGGGTGTCTCGTATATAACTCTTTATATGTACATATAGACAGGTTACATCATCAACGGGTGAATACTAGAGAACACAGAGAACACAAAGTAGCAGCCGCCTGCTGCTCCTTTTATAATGTCAGATGTCCCCAGATCCCTAGTAGGGAATCCCCAGGGTTCAGGCCTTCACCAAGGCTGTGGGGCCAGTCCCTAGCATTCAGGTATGCCCTCCCCTCTCTCATACACTGCCCCACGTGGCACACACACGGAAGGGCCAGACATCCTTGGCCGCGGTGTCGCCGGTCAATCTCGGCGGACAATGGTGCCATCGAACTCGAGGAAGACGGCAGACATCCATAATTGCAGGCGTCCAGGCTTCCGTGGGTTAGGGGATAATCCCACGGGCGATCTAAGCTGGGGAAATTGAGTAAAGCCCCCTTCTCTGTCGAGGACGTCCCAAGGCTGTCGGGTCGCCGAGCGTCGAGGTCAGACAGCAGAAGCAAGGAAAGGGGCCGGACGGCAAAGACGGCCAGATGACACTGGCGCGGGTCAACCCGATGATCCTTTACGAGAAGGTCACGTCGTCCCCGAGTACCACGGTGTGTTGGCGCCTCCAATGCGCCTCTCGCTCTGTCTCCGGGCGCAGCTGACCATAGCCACCTGGCGACGATGCTCCAGGGCGTTCACCCGGCCGGTCGGTTTGGAGGAGCAAGGTCGTCTCCTGGGGCCTTTCTGTAACAAGGCTCACGCAGCAGTAGCCTTGGCTATTAAAATGCGCTCATGGTGCAAGGGAGAGCGGAGGAAGAAGAGAGTAGAGTTAAGAGAGGGCGCGCAATACTAGAAGGTGGACGCAAGAGAAGAATTTTACAGGGGCTAATTTAATGTATGCACCACGCCTGCCCCCAGGGGCGCAAGTAGTTGAATCTGGTGTTGACTCGCGCCACCTGGCCAGTGTTCTGCGGCAAACGGGTGGCCCTTTTGGCTTGCGCCCGTCCGCTTCCGTTTCTCCAGTTTAAGAGGGCAGCTCTTAGCCACCCGTTTCCGGCCAGAGCGGCGTCGGCGTCGCCGTCGGCGTAACCGCACAGGTCACCCCAAGGTCACGTGACCCCCAAGGTCACGTGACTCCCAAGATCAAGTGACCCCCAGGCCCGCGGACCCCCAGGCCACGTGGCCCCCGAGATCACGTGCCCCCCCCCCCCCGAGATCACGTGAACCCCCCTCCGCACCTCGCCCCCTCCTCAAGAGCTGCGCTCTAATTCAGCGTTACAGGGAGTTGTAAACGGCTTTCATTTTTTTCTTGTATCCTTTCATATCTATATTTTTTGTGTGTATAAAGACACAGAAGCCGTTTTTTCCCCGTGTTTTTCATTTGTTTTTTCGTGAACATGGTAACAAAAGTGATTGCTCTGAATATTTTACATACCACGAGGTACAGCAAATGAACACAAAGATACAAATTATTACACTGATTTATATAGCATAATATTATTCAAACACACAGTAAGACAAAACACAGAGTAAGGCAAAAAAGAAAGCTAGTCATGTTGCCCGTATAAATCCAGATTCTAAAAATAAATCTTTAAAAAAAAACACAAATGGCGTTAATTAGGCGGAGTATTTGTTTGTAAATTGTAAATGTTAAAACGCCAAACTTAATTAAAAGTTACATAAAAGGACGACAGTTTTTGCCGGCCAAAAATAAGCTATCTTTTTTTCCTGCCGTTTAAAAAAAAGAACCGTTCTTCTCAACCATGTCTAATCAACAAAAACAAAAAAAGAAAGACGGGAAGGAAGAAAAGCTTAAATGAGTCTTATCTCAAGCTCTAGTCCTGCTCAGCCAAATGCCAAAAATGTAAAAAAGTAAAGTTAAGGCACGACATTTTTTTAAGCGCTTCTTGTTTATAAATATGTCCACCAAAAAGAAGCGTAAGAGAGATAGCACTTTTTTGTTCTCTTGTGATATTTTGGCAAATTGGTGTACGATACCAATCTCTGTACCCTAAATGAATATAACATGTTCTAAGAACCTACGCTCACCAGACTTCGCAGTAGAGAAGTAAATAACTTCCGATCGGAAAACATACCTGTGATCTGTGGGAACAGCATCAGAGAAACATTTGGCATCTTATTAGAATTTCCGCACCATCTCGCAAAGCAGAACCTTCCAGGCATGATTCACACTTTGTCTGTGACCAGGCGCGCCACCGCCACTTTCTTCACACAAATTAAAACTAGAGGATCGACACTGCCGACGCAGCCGATCCGTCTCTGCCGTCACCACCTTCACCGTACAGCCAGCAGAACTCCGGCGAGTCCGGCGCATCCGAAACCGACGAGAGAATGACCGTTGGTCCCGTAATGCATTACCCTCGCTTGACAGTACGGAAGGGCGACAAAACGCCATGTTCTGCGGCGGCTACTTTTGTAGGGTTAGTTCCATATGCACGACGCTGCAGGCATCTGCAGTATTTCTCCAAACGCCGCTAGCTGCGTTCGACTGCGTTTAGCATGCACGGCTAACAATAGTCCATGCTAAGGTAGGACGAGGTATAAGCAGCCACCTCAGTGCGGCCTCCGGTCTGTGCGTCATATTCAAAATCTTCTCGAAATATGGAACCCGCCGCCATCTGTCGGCGCTTTGGTAGGTGTTTCTAGCCAGTTTTCACAACAATTGGGTCTGTGGCGCCATCCTGTGGCGACATTGCAAACTTCATTTACGTGCGCTCCAAACCCGTTCAAGGTCAGCGCATGTCCTAGGACACTAATACTAACGGATTAGAATGCGAGCCTCCACGGTGCTTTGAATACTCGTCGTCACAGTCACACGGCGATGCCTGAATGGAGAGCGCGCGATAAGAAACACAGCGCGGACGAACGATGGCTCGCGTTCCCCCCCCCCCTCTCAAGACGCCAGGAGTTCCCTAGGCTAGATAACGTAATTCCTAGACACACGGAACGTTTTTGACAGCTAGGGAATGTTAGGGCGATAAGAGATTTTTGAGTATCGGTGAATACTGGGGTCAGGCGATGCTCGTGTTCCCAGTGCTGTCTGTTGCATTATGTATTCATATTTATGAAGATATCATTTATTAGTAAAGGAGGCACTGGAGCAATAATGAAATGGTGCTCTGACGTGAGGTTATTTTTTTCGGCAAAGTTTAATTCGGTAAGGGAGGAGCCTTTGCAGATCGCAAGCGTGGCGGTTTAATCTCTTTATGGATATCAGATTTTCTATTTTAGCGCAGGATATATGTCTTCATGGGCATATTTTGAAATGAAAAGTGTCACTCTCAAGTGTGACAAAAAAGCGCTACACACAGGTTAAGGCCATTTAAGTTATACTTGGCCAATAGCAGGCAACGTGCAAGTATTCAAGCAGAAGGCATGAGCGGTCGTAATTAATCTTAAGTAATCATAACTAGGCGTACCAATTTTTAACATGAGAGATCAATCACGCTGCTCCGCGGGGCTCTCGGACATCCTATCACTGCACTAGAAGGAAGAAGTTCAGCAAATGACGAGGCAGTAATTATGTTTCTACCTAACTAGAGAATTGAGTTGGGTTAAATAAACACTGCCAAAATTCTGGGCCAACACATTTTCGCTCTTGTTATTTGCCAACCTCTCTGCGTTGACCACAGGTTGGTTGTCTCTGAGAGTGCCTCGCGGAGACAAATAGGCGCTCCGTTATTTTTGAGAGCGTAGTATTTTTAGTCCGTTAAACCAAAGATTGAATAGCGAAGAAAATGCGTCTTAGGCACACCATTTAATGCGCGTTTGAAAGCTAGACAAGTATGTCCCGAGGCAGATTGCGCGATACACTAAGCTAGCATATTAAATTTATTAGGAATATAAGATTTAATTAGAATTACATATATGACTAAACAAGGTTGCTATCGCAAACAAAGGCTCATCAATTATATAAAGTACCTAGCTTTCTCAAATGCTAGCGTCCCGCTAAATGCGTGTATATATATATATATATATATATATATATATATATATATATATATATATATATATATTTGTTTCTCTAGCTTCCTCTGCCTCTCTTTGCCTTCATAAAATTTCACTGTAAAGTATTGGAGCAAGTCGCGCTAGGAGCGCACGTTGGGGCGTTTCATTAAGTGTCCCATCAATCGCTTAACGAGTTTTCCTGCATCATATTCAAGTCATGCACACACAAAAGTATTTTAAAGAGCACGATCACGTACTGTTTTATAGAGTGTGCCCCCCCCCCCCTAAAAAAAGAAAAGAAGAAGAAAAATTAGTTTTTTTTAACCACAAAGCTAAACAACGTATTGCCTAATGACCATTCTACGCCCAAATGTGGCACTAGCGGTCTGAACCCGATGAAAAAGTTTTAGAAGTAACCGTTCTCTTAATAAAATGTTCTAATCGATTTTCTGAATGTTTTATGAAAAAAAAAGAAAAAAACTGCGGCCCATTCTTGGTTGTTTTTGGTAAGTGGCGATATTCAGCTGCATGTCATCAAGAGCTCCGCCGGCCGCCATTTGCTCATTGAAAACTTCAGAAACTCATTTGTACCTTTTATGTAAGTTAACGTGTTTTTCTGGAAGTTTGGCATGTGGATCATAACGCTAGCTCTACATTTGGATGTAGAATGAGCGTTCAGCAAGCGTAGTTCAAGTTTTCTGTGAAAAGAAGCAACACCGCCATTTTCGGAACACCCTGTACAGGATGTCCCACCCTGAAAAATTGAAATAGGTATTCTTTTTAATAAATAAACAAAGAGGTAATTGGCGAAAAATGAATTCCCACAGACAAAATACCCCAGTGGTCCGAACCAGAAGTGAGAACGAACCGTTTTCTTATTTAAACTTTATTAGTGATTTATGCGAATTTTCAATGGTAAAAGGTTGGCCAAAATATCCCACAAATATATAGAGACGAATGACACGAACTGCCGAGAGCGGGTCCCATTTGCACAGTGAAAGCTAAAAAAATTCACCGATAATGTTTGAAAAAAAGATAACGATTATGTTTTGAAATTTCAGCGCTTTCGCCGGGCCGCGAGAGCAACATTTGGACGGACACGGAGCGTTTAGTAGTCTACTTTATTTTTGCAGTGGAGAAAAACAACACTTATTTGAGGGGACACGCCACAGTTTGCGGCAGTTAAGTAGCTTCGAGCATCGCACTATCAAAATGAGCTACAACTGACTTTTTCCATCTTTTTCTCCAACTAAATGTTTGCATGCTAGCTATGATAGCTCATGGTATTAGGGAGGTGTTTTGAGTTAATTGCGTTAATAAATAGGGCATATCCAATGAACAAACAGGGTGCCCCCCACCAAAAAAAAAAAATACACGGAACTTTTAGCCGCAAAAAGAAAACAAAAAAACTACGCGTCTTTCCAACGTTTATTCTAGGCACAAATGTAGTGCTAGAGGTCTGAACCAGATGCCAAAGCTTCTGCACTAAACTTTATCTCATTGAAAAGTTTTGGTATCTTTTGAAAGTTTCAATGCGAAAATGTCAGCCGACTCTTGAATTAATGCAGACTTGTTCCTGTCACTTGAAAAATGTCATGGATTACAATTGACTAAATACTGAAACTCAAAAGTAATGAATTACCGTTACTACTCAGTTTCGCTGAAAAAAAAAAGGATTTCTTCACTCGTTACGTTACAAATTACGTTCACGTTATTTTCCCAATCCACTTATCGAGAAAATAAAAGGAACGATTTTCATGTTTTGAAAAATGTTCTGCAACACTATATTCCAATTTTCATAAGGCCGTATTATGTAGTCCTTGAAAAAATGAAATATTGTATTTAATAGAAAGAATGTAAGTTCACTCTGTTCAACTGTAAGCTCACAATGCAGCGAAGGTGCAACCACACCTAACATCGCGCTTGCTTACGGTGGCCGGAAACGATCCCCGGAATTCTGCAAACAAAACTATGGTTGCGCTTGCTCAGCAGCAGTGTCTACCTCCGCTAGGAGATCAAAAGAGAACGTGTAACTCAGCGTTGTCTTCTTGATCTTTGTTTTTCTCACATTTGTATATAACTTGTACATTTTTCTTGTTTTTAGCAGAAATCGTATATGCCTTGCACGTTTTCTAGTGGTTCGAGTTAACGGTCATGTAAAACATCGTGCTTTCTTTTCGGTTATTCTACTCTTCACGAGGATTTAGACCACAGTTTTCGGCGCCCGTTTACTGGTTGAGCGGCGTCGGCGCCGGCGTAACCGCGCGTTGCATTATAGGACGTTTCCCATAATGACGTCACACGTGACGTCACGAGGGTAAAATTTTTCAGCTAAACCTAGCGGGAAAATTTTCCATAAATTTGTCGTGAATTTATTTCGCAAATTTTAACGAGGAAAATTTCGCGTCAAATTTTGCAAAAACTTTTTCGCCAAATTTCGTAGGGAAATTTTACCCTCGCGACATCACGTGTGACGTCACGGGATGTCACGCTAAATTTAGCGGAAACATTTCTCCCTAAATGTATCGGGGAATTTGACCTCAACATCACTTTAGTTTCACCTCTAAATTTAGCAGAGAAAATTTCGCAAAATCTCCCCGCTAAATTTAGGGAAACATTTTTCCGCTAAATTTAGCGGGAAAATGTTGGCAAATTCCACGCTAAATTCAGCGCGAATATTTCCCCGCTAAATTTAGCGAGGATATTGTTGCTTAACTTAGACGGAAATTTATCGAAAACTTCCCACTATAAGGGAAGTGAGCAGGAGGGGAGGAGGGGAGGTTACGGAGGAGGCGCATGGACAAACCCTCCCTCCTCCTTCTCAAGAGCTGCGCTTTGATTCGGCATGGTAGAGAATTGTAAACCTCTCAATATTTTTTTCATTTAGTTGAACTTGCTATTTTTAGGCTGCTGAATGACAGCATATATTAGTCTATTTCTCTATTCTGTTCATATCTTTTTAAAAAAAGTAACGAGTAATTAAATTTTGTGTTACGAATATGTGTAACGAAATTACATTACAATTTACTGCCCGAAATATATGTTACGTGGCAATTATAACATTACCTGAAAAACTAACAGATTACAAGTAATTCGTTCCATTGAACGGACTACTTCCCAAGTCTGAATACATGGAGTTCTATAACCCAATTTACCAAAAACGGGCGAAACAGGACTTCATTTACCAATTAAAAACCCAGGAAATCACATATAATTTCTGAATAAGTTAGCGTTTTTGTTGTTCTTGTTTATTTATTTATTTTTTTTGGGGGGGGAGGAGACATTGCTGTGTAGAAGAATTCCAGTGTAATTAGTTGAATTTTATTAGCTGTGCACATCAAATTTTCCACGCATCTCAAAACAATCCGACAAAATAAACGGCTAACACATATTAGGCGACAGCTAACTATGGTCGTTGACAGGCTAAGAATCAGTAAAGCTCCGCCTCCATCACGCACCCAATGGAGTGCGGAGCATCGACTGCATCCTTAGCCTGACGACGTCTAGGTGGGCACACAGACAGGGAAATGAGGAGACGAGACGTAAAGCTAGTTGTTTTTGCTTCAGCTGCACTAATTGAACCCGTTCGAACGCGAACGCTCATAGCCCCCTATCTACTGACATAGCCTGGCAGATCGCCCCGAGGCGCGGCCGCCGAAACGGAAAAAGTGGAGCGGCAGAAACGGATGAGAGGAGAGCCACGTGACTGGCGCCCCGCTGCGGCGAGTCGCCGAAGCACACTTCTCCCGAGAGAACACGTGTGTTTCGGGTCCTTGCCGCTGCAGAAGCTGTACGCTGACGTCAAGTTCCCGGAGAAAGGGCTCTTTGATGCTCTCTGCTACCAGATCCTCGCGCTCCAAATCTGCGACCGGGCAATCTATGGAGCCGTCGTCAAACTGCCAGGCTTTGTGAGTACAGAGGAGGTTATGGCAATGGAGACAAGGACTGCGTTTCAAATCTTGCCGGAATAGATCCGAGTTACTCTGGCGGGTCGTGTCAGGTGATGATATAGAGAGAGCGAGGCTGGACGCGGGTAAGTTTTCAAACAAAAAGGGACATAACCCTTGCTCTGGAGTAAGACAAGAGTAAATTTTGGAACAATACCAAGGGGAAGCTTTTGTCTCCACTGTACTATTTGAACTTGTTAGAACGCGAAACGCCATCGTCCGCCGTTTGGCGTTCACGTTGGAACAAGCATGAGTGCAGTCTAGATAAAGACAGTTAGCTTTGCGTCTACCTGCTAATAATTTCAATCAAATCTTGGTGTTCTGGCTTACGCGCGAGCTGTCGTCTCCTCTTCTCTATCAGTTACTGCTACATAGATTGTATGCTGTTTAACCAGTGCTTTACGCGTTGGTCCAAAACAGGAACGAGAGCTCGTTTCTAGTTCTTTCTCAATGTTGGAAGGAGTTTCCGTTTCAAGTTCCTGTATATAGAAAGTACCGCCTTCCCGTTTCTTTTCTAAGGTTGGAATCGGTCGTTTCATTAGCGTTACGTTTTTCGTAACATAACAAAATATTGAGCTGGATAATACCTGTATAAACTAAAGCGAGCAATTAAAATATCCTCATCCACCTACGTGTCGAGGAGTCACGATAACATTTTTGGAGTCTTTGATTTCGACAATCCTTCGGACATTTCTCCATTCCATAAAGTCGTAGGTTGAAATAGTCGCTAATAAAGAGACAACATTCTTAAAAAAATTCGGGTAAAATTTTAATTTTACCCGAATTTTAGTTGAATTTCGGGTAAAATTTTAATTTTACCTGAAAAGCTGGAACGGGAAAGCATAACGCTTTCTTGTTCGAGCTCAGCAGACGTAAAATGGAACGACGACGTTCCTCCAAATCCTCTAAAAGGAACGCCTACTTGAACGTCGTTCCTTGAAGTCGCGTTTCATACAACACTCTGTTTAACTTTCGTCATAAGTTTGTAAACAAATTGGAGATAAACAAAAGTTTATACATCTGTTTTTTTTTTCTGCAGTTTATTTACGTACGTTCGGTTTACTTAGATTCCGCCAGATATTAGAAAATAAATATTACGGGAAACTGCGACAGCACTTGCAATCATACGTTTCGTTTTTGTTAATATAAAATTTGTCTTGAAGTACCTTTATAAGGTAGTTTATTCAGAGGCAGGTGCTCGGAAAGTTGTTTATGAAATTACAGCTAGAATCACACCTAAAAGTACTGCAGTTGTGTCAACCTTGGTTGTGTTATGAGGAAATTTTTAGACATCAAATGCCTTTCGTGCTATCTATGCGCTCTGCAGTTATTTACAACTGGCGCTTGATCTCAAATGTGTAGAATTCCGCGTTTAGAGAGTAAGATTTTGATGAATCTCGAAGGGTGGTTTTTGGAGTGAATCTTTCGCGAAAATGTCTGTTTTTATCGGAGTTTGTTTTTGCTATGTTTAGTATGCTTAAACATTCGAGGTTGAATTTTCCTCATTTTTCACTTCTTCAAAATTATTATTATAAATAAAGCAGTTACAAACAAAAACAAACCATAAATTTACCTGCATCAAGTGTATTTATTTACCTGGATTTGGCATTGGCACTCATGCCATTGGAAGTTATGAATGTTTCACTATATTTCCCAAGTGTTGCTTGAATAAACGTCGATGCTGTATAACCCCTAAACGCATAAACGTAGTCGCTGGAAAACGTACAATCTCAAGCTGCCCCGCAAAAAAAATTTGAAACCGTAAAGTTTATAGGAGGGTGCCCTATAAACTTTCTGGGTTCGTATTTTGTGTTGTGAAAACTACAACCCCTCCTCCAAGAAGCACAAATAGTACCGTCCCATGTGAAAACCAGAACGATGACTTTCGCCGTGACCCCAACGTGAAGTGACCTGGTGTCCTGACGAGATATACGGAAAACCTCCTTGGGGATTTAGCATAAGATTTAAAAGGAACAGAGCTGGCCTCTACTGTGGACCCTTGACTCTGTGCTCTGACCAAATTTACCAGTTTGTTATTTGCCATCGTAACTTCGAAATTCGGAGCTTCTCGATTAAATCTATGTTAACGAAAATTTCACCGGCGTGGGTTTTCTGATCTTCTTCAATTTATGCAAAAGCATGGATTCACACAGATAAGTCACGCAAGTCCGTTTTTAAGAGAAACTAGTTCGTAGCGCTTACAAAAAGTTTGGAATTTATCAACGGCGGAATGATCTCTTGCAATCCGTTTTAACAACCAACTCGTCTACGCACTAGTGTCCGGTATGGCTAAACCGATATCGAAGCTCAACATAAAATTGCAGTTATATGTAAATAAGATATCCGGTCCCCAAGAATCCCACTATAAGTAACCTTTCAATATTTCCGGTCTGGAAGCGAACGACAAAATTAAAACTGGATGTTCGACAACGAATTACTGAAAATAGGTTTGCTACCGTGAAAAAAATAACAAAAATTAAATAAACCAATATTTTGGTTTATTTATGCAATAAGCCCGCGGCACAAATATTAAAAGCAAAATAGGCCGGTGTATGCGACAGGTGAACCTGAATATAATTCAAGTTGTCATCACAAAACGATTTTCGGCGGTAGCCTCGCGTTATTGGGTATTTTATGTCAACGCAAAAATTGCAATGCGGAAAATTGTTTTTTAATCTCTTCCGACATCGTTTTCCTAAAATGGTAATGGACACAAAACAGCCTGGTTCCAGAAACTCGTTTGCAATGGCATGAGCATGTGCCTGGCCACTACGGTCAAGGCCTCTATAATCGATTTTGTTTTGCCGTAAGACACTTGTTTTTTGCAGCCTTTCGATAAAAGAGGCATTTGTTCGGGCAAAATTCAACCGTGGATAATTCTAATTTTTTGTTTCTTCTTTCAGGCTTGCGTCTAATGTTGCTCCTTTTGAGAACGAAGTGCTGCCCCCCCCCCCCTGACCCCCCCCCTCCTTCTATCCGCGGGGTAACAATTTACAAAGTAAAAAAAATAAAAAATACATGTCATCTTTCACCGTGCGGTGGTGCAACCCTATGCGGAGCGCAAACTGGTCTGGTTCTTGAGCAGAGGTGACGTGAGAAAGAGGCCGAGTTCCGATTGGCTCTGATTGGAAGGATACCTGGGTAGGCCTCAAGGCCGCTAGCATCGAGAGTCTACCCCCTATCCCTCCATCAGAACCAATAAGGGCTCGCCATCCTGACGTCAGTGTAACGTCTGCGCAAGACGCAGACGTATTTGCGCACCGCATCGGTCCGGCTCCCAACAAAAGTGAAGCATACTCGTCAATATGTTCAATTTCGATTTAATTTTCATTTCCTCGCTTGGTGTAGTTGGAGACAGGACAAAAATCTACTAAACGTAGCTTCAAACTTTTCTGAGTTTCAAAGTCGACTTGTATTGGTGCAGCATAGTATAATTGATGTTCGCTTTCTTTATAGTTCGTTACTCCACACGTCCCTTCTCAGTGGAAGCTTCGAACATGTACGAACAACAACACGCATACTAAAAGCGCAAGTCATCTGTCATTCGCTGTGAGTTATTGATGTAGCATATGATAGAATGTGTTCAGAAGGATGTCGAATGCCTTGAATTTTTGCTTTTGATGCTGTTTCGCTGGCGCCATCTGCGCCTAGCGTTGGCTGCTATCTGACGCAAGGTGAGACGAGGTATTGTGACGTATCTATTGAGAGCACGTAGGAGCATGTCATCGCAACGCATGGCAGCCTCTTTTTCGGAGAGCAGAGAGAAGCGCTTATAAGAGAAATGAATGCACAACAATGAACACCTGGGGTCTTGCAAAGCACTTCGATGAAGCGAACGTTTGTGGCATAATGATGCGTACCCTACCCTTACCATCGGTGATTCATTGGAACCTGCTTTGGTGGGAATATTATATACAGGCGCTTTGGACGTATTGAAAAATATCAGTCGACCATTGGCTACTACGGAAAAAACTACTACATCATTTTAAAACCCAAGGCTTCTTAAGTTCAAGTGTCTTGCTTCGTGATTTCTACTTCGGCCTTCTATTGTTTAATATCGCAACCTCATCTGCCGCGGAGCTATAGTAAGATGCTAAAGGCTTGCCACGCCTTGCATTTTGTAAGCTGTTAGATTACCATGATTTCATTTATAGAACACTACTATGTACTACTTCTGTTTAGAGGCTTTAGCAAGTGTAACTTTCCCGCAACGTGAGTGTTAAAGTTGAGAAGCGGAACCGTCAGGTGCTCGCTTTGTTTTGGACATGGTCATACACATTTAAACTCTTCTAGGATCTTTACAATGATTTTCGAAACACAAACGTTCGGTTGAAAGACACCGAACAAAGAGGACTGATCCCAGAAACCGCGCCAACGGAGTATATTGTATCTTCCAGCTCATAGCGGACCGCTCAGTCCTTTAGGCCAAAATTTGATTATTGCCTGGGAATTTAGGGCCTCTGCGGGAAGAGTTCAAGGCAGAGCCAGGCTTCACCTTCTTTGGAAAGAGTTTGGGTATCTCGGCCGTAACTGGGAAGACAAGTGCCAACGTTGGGCTTAATTGCGAAGTCGTTTGACTGTGGTCTGGCATCTTGGAGGCCAAAATCGCCAAGGAAGTGTTCACAGTAATACTTCACCTCCTTTTGTTCGATTTTCACGTGGCCACTTTTGGGCCTGATTTACTAAGCAACTGCTAAATTTAGGTTTCACTGCTGGTAATTTTCTCTGGCATCTAGCAGTTTTCACCGAAGTCTGGTACTTAGCTTGTATGTAAAGAGCCCAAGAAAAGCCATAGAAACGCCAGGAAAATTTAACTCGCCGCTAATTGACGCCTTTGTACAAAACCGTATCAGACCCAAGCTAGGCCTCTAAGATTGTAAACATTGTGCCAAGTAAGGCTCTTGTCAGGCGTTACACCTGGGAACTACCCTCAATTCGGCATTCTTCCGAGAAACAAGTTGGTTCATACATAACTTCCTTGCATAAGTCGCACTGATGTATTTGTACGGCATGCGCGCCGAAGCTAAACTGATACGAGCGCGTGTATATATGGTGATCGGGATATACGCCTACACTGAGACCAGTTTCAATATTCTCGCCAACGAATCGAACGAATATGTAACCCCCGTGGCAAAGTTGAGCAGTCAAATTTCATACATCGAAAATAAAACGCATGTAAAATATCCCTCGGTGCGTCTAATACGACGGTGCGTTGTATTAGACGCACCGGAGGATATTTTGTTTGGAAACTGCATCGTGTGTTCGCCGCCAGTCACTTTGTGAAAATGAAAACTTGGACATATTTAGCTTATGCTTTTCAAGCCATGGGGACAGCTAAAGAAACGTCCGCTAATTTACTAATCGAAAACGTAGTAAGTTTAAGGTTATTAATCTGTTAATTGGCATGTAGTTTTATAATTCCTAACGTCTGCCGTAGCTGGCAGCTGTCCCCAAAAATGTTTATTTGTTTTTGTCAACCACCCAAGTTTGAGGAAGATTTTAAAACGCTTCTCAGAAACACGTGGTATATCATAAGGCCGGCTTGTAATTTTAAGCGTTTGAAGCCCAGCCAGTTGTACTGCATTAAGATAGTCAACATGGTTCTGCGGATTGTGTTGAGCTTCCAACTATCGCTGCTCGTGAGGAATGGCCAGTGCAATATGTATTAAGAAATAGCATTGCCCGGTTTTTTATGAACTGCGATTTTAGCTCAAAAATATTTTCGTACTTGTCGACGGTATCAATATTGCTCCGTAACATCAATCCAACACCTAATGCCTACTTCTCTCTTTGACGATTCCAACCCAAGTTTTGTGCGTCTTCAGAAGGTCACCCCTGCGAGGTAGGCGATGTTCAATAAGACCATATCGATTTGTACCATATGCATTCCTTGATAGCAATTTAAAATATGTACATGTTAATTAGTATTCATTTCCTCTACAACCTGATTCAAGTGTCAACAACCCCGCACATGTTCTGTTGCCAAACATATCGTTGCTTTTGTTTTTGTTCTAAAAACGCATAATTAGGTTTCCACGAAAATTCCAATGGAATTTTCGATACAGCTATTTAGTAATATGCGTGCTAACACCTACTTGGAAGTTGTCAGCCACCGATGACATAAAGAACTTTAATTTTAAACGCGCGCAATTTAGATCCTTATATTGTTCTAAAGAAGTGTGTTCCCTCATTTAAAGTCGTGTTAGAGCTCAGTCAAACACTAAAAATAAATTGGCGTTGCGGTTTAAGCAATGTCAAGAAGACAGTATTCACAGGTTTGCGTCGACGCATATTACCAGTGTAGAAGTCACAAAAACGTGTGACATTTTTTCCCTGAGGAAACAACAAGAGACAGGAATACTGCTAATATTTTTAAGGCCCATGGCTGTCTCTCTGTCATACCTGGGCAGACAAATCAATTCTTCGCTAACAGTAAAATAACGTTTCTTTAACTATAGTTTGCGTTAGAATTCCTGAAATTCCTAGACGTTCTATAAACTAAATATTTTTTAAAGCCTGAAATTTTAAAATGGTGTAACAAATATTTCATCGTTTATATCAGATTATATATAAGTGTCTTTCCGCTTATATTCCTCATGATATCACGACGCATTTGAGTAGCCTTTGCGTCACTTTCGCGTGGTTTTTAAAGAGTATATAATCTAAATACGCATTAAAACGCACCGAACTAATTAAATGAAAATGAGAATTCCAAAAACCGGCTCAATTCAATAGCCAGTAGCGCCAGATATTAAACCACGAGATCACACATAACTGGTCAGCTATTCCAAGCACTGCTTCGACGCAGTGATGAACAAATCTGTTGGGAAATGCAAGGACCTGGGTTCGAATCCCGGTTCCTCCAAATACTGTTTCTCACTGACTTTCCCATTTTCATTTTCAGCCAATATGTACGGTTCGTTTACATATTTGCATTATTGATGTTTGTCAATTACATATTTAGAGAGTTACGATGCTTCTTGTTCGGTAATATCGAAAAAACCAATTACGATAAAAAGCATTTTTTTTCCTTCGGGATTTATAACTTAGTATAAGCAGCTCCGGCCGATCCTATAAGATGCTATACATTTTATAAAAGTGATGCTGAATGATAATAATATAATTTTACATTGATCATTCTGCAATCAGCAGTAACATAACAGAGCCTGCCTCAAAGTGTTACCCCCTTAATATCACCGATAGCTTCAGGAAATGAGGATGTGAATATAAAGTTTACGCTTATCGCGTCATAAGCCATCCCTCGGCGTTCTTACTTTCTAATGTTGCGTGTCATTTGCACCGGAGCAATTAAAATGCGCTCGCGACCCGCAAGGTTCAACATTTGTTAAGACATAAGTAAATATTAGTGGATGGACGTATGTGAAGTTTCAGCGGCGATGTTCATGTGCCCACTTTCTCATCCATTTGAGGTTACTACAGAGACGACGCTCTCGTAAACCAAAGAAACCCTTCAAACGTCACAATGCCGTCGGTAAACAGAAGCCCCACCTTGACGCACCTTCGGAGCCTAACGACGAAAGGATTCTGGGTCGTGAAACCCTGAACGCCAACCACCAAAAGCGGGCCATGTTTGGCCCCTCCTAAATTACGGCGTCTCTAGCGACAAACCACCAAGAACGAACGGGTCGGCGTCTCCCTCCAACAACCGGGTAATTTCTCGGTAGTGCCACCGTGTCCACCGGCTTTCTTTTTTTATCCAGCTGTTCATTTCGAACACGAGAGACTCTACAACTATCGCTGTCACACACAGCTCAACATATAAACGAAACGTACAATGGAACCCTTACGAAGGAGGAACGGGCGGAGGTAATACAATTGGTCCATACGAAGTGAGGCGGCGTGATTGGTACGCTTTGTTCGATTGGAACCAAGAGGCGAGGTCTCCGACCTCTTCTTCGCCCACCATGAAACGTAGACTCGGAGTACAAACCACCCAATTGGCAACTGGAGCCGGAGGAAGTGAAGGAAGGAGCATGAGTGATCTCGGGTTTGCCGGTGGGTCTCGTATTTCGATCTCATGCTGTTATCTTGCCGTTTTCTCGCCGACAAAGAAATGGAGTTGAATTTACTGATACCGACCGTTGATTGTTTTTCGAATAGGGTTGTACCGTGTCGGCTGAAAGTAATCACTCTGCGTAGCTTCATTACATGCTGGGAAGCTCGTTTTTTTATTCACATATTTAATTTAGTTTCATGATATTTAAGCTACATACGGTTGTTAACGGTCGTTGCATTTTGCTAAAATTTTATTTTTCTTGTTCGGATTGTTTGATGGCATCAAACGATTTCAGATTGCTTGCAGCTATGAACACGACCTTGCCTAAGGGTTTGTAGTTAGCACATACAGGATGTAAGAGATCTCTAAAACAAATTTTTTAAACAACTCTCGTCCACTTCGGTATTATATTATTGAGTACTCGGTCAAAAATGTTATTTCTCTTTACATTATATTTGAAGGAGAAAAATGTGAAACACGTAGCAATAATTACTCGTCCAATATTTCATAAACATTTAATAAATGCATTTATTAGCTCGTCCGAGAAGCCCCAAGAACAGAAGCAACGTGTTGGGAAAGTTACATTTGGGTGCATATTTTTATGTTTTTAATAAACTAAAGAGTGTTTTGAAGCAATTTAAAATTTCCGCCGCGGACCGAGCCTCAAGTTTCAAAACGGGGATACACGTCCGAGGAAGTATGTAATTTATTTTTATATTGTTCACAGCGAAGCCAACTCTTTCTTACACTTATAGATATCACGATAGCAACATGCAGTTATAAAGCACTGACGCTCCTAAAGAGTGACAAACCCTAAAAAATAGATAAAGTGATTCCATGAGCATGAGCGTAATTACAAACGTTTAAGTCGCTTCCTTCAATTTATCTTCAAATGTCTCCGCGAAGCACGGTAGATATACCACACATTTTTTACACGTAAATTATTGAACAAGTTGCCTTAATACTGTCCTATTGCATTTAGAGAGCATGGTATAATTTATTTATTCGGCGGGTGGATCTTGACCAAACATCACAGTTCATTTGAAAATACACGGGAATGCTCTAAGACAAACAGAAAAGGAGAACAGTACAACGCACAACCGTGCCCAGTTCTCTCTTTGTCATTCTCTTCGAGGTCTACCATATATTATAAAATTGAGCACCAACTGACCCCCTAATCAGCCCAACAATATAACCCAAGTTGCAGTGTTTGAGAGGTGTTTACTGTAATGTTGTAGTTTCGGAATCTTTGGTAACCATGTCGCGTAAACTTGACTGTATAGGTCGTTGCTTAACATCTGTTATAATAATAATAATATTACTTCGCTAATTGGCACTCCAAATTAATCGAAATTGTTTATATGAACGGCATACGCAAAAATCAGGAAGTACAAAAAAAAAACAACAAGGAAAGACACGGTTATTTTGTTCAAAGGCAAGTTTTAAGTTTAGGCTTCAAAGTCCCATATTATATGCGAACACCCGATGAAGTTCTTCACAAAAATATCGTGCTTGTTTTTCGAAAAGGCGTTCGCCACGCGCGGAATATAGCGCGCCCATTCGATATTTATTGATTTTAAAAACCCAGGGATTCGCTAGAGAAAGGCACTGCCACTGTGTATGTACTCATCGATTGTTGCGCGAGGCTTCATTTTTTTTAACCCAGGACTGTCCTTCCACTGAGTCACCCCCACAGCGCCGCCTGTCCACGTAGTGTCCACGAATGTTAAGCAACGAAAATAAGTATACGGCGTTTCACAATTAAGTCCGACCCCAGGTGATGCAACGATTCAATGGAGTGAACCAAGCCGCACGAAAACGTGCATCTTCACACGATCGTTGTCTTTTTGAACGCAACAGCGTTCAGGACCTCGTGTCGCAAAAAATCTGGCGTCGGTGGTAGTCTCTAATATCCAGTATTGGTTGATAGGGTCATGCCGTCACAGCCACATGACCTAGCGCGGGAATTTCAAACAACCCAGAACGCTCACTTGTAAGATGACGTCACTCGTGAAATGAAAGTGATTAAAATGAAGTGACACGTAATGCGAATTAAAAATCGCCGCATGTCTTAAATGGTTCTACACTAAAAACTAATTTATTTGCCTTAAAGAAAAAAATTGAAGAATTTGTGGGGGGACTCGAACCCTCGACCCTTGGGGTGCGAACCAGATACGCAAGGCACGCTTTTCTTTTCTTTATTGCATGGAGTGTGTACAGTGAATAATAATGCGTGGTTAAAAGCATGTTCCCAATTGCTTCTGAGTTGCATGTTATACTTCCTTCATTTTTGAAGGTCATCAAGCATGGAAAGCCACTCTGGCGTTTCTCCGCGCGTCTGATACACATTTCTGACGCGTGCAAGCATACAGGTTTTGCATTCACGTCAGCGTTTTTTACAGCCATGCGGGAAATCCAAATAGCATGGAGCCCCAGAAGAAAAGAGATGTAGTAACGGACGAGCTCCTGCTTCTCCTTCGGCAGAAAACGAATACCGTGACCAGTAACACAGAACTCTTTTTTAAGGTCCCTTGGAGCACGTCCCAAAAGAAGGCGGCGTCCCAGCAGTCGATAAAGACATGTTCAATAGTTTCGGGCTGTTTACAAAGCAGGCAGCTGACAGATCACGGGACAAAAATGCCTTTTGACTCCAGCCACACTTTCACTGGTAACGTAGAACTATGGAGTTTGAAAAAGGAAGTCCTTGTTGCTGGTGAGACGCACATCTTTTTTACTCAACAAAGGACATCTTCTCCTGGACAATTGCTATACGACGTTCGGTGCAAAGGTGTCGGAAATAACATATCAAGAAGGTCCCCTGTGAGGCGTTTACGTGCGACAGCAGACAAGTATTCAATAGAAAAACATACCTTGGGAAAATTAAAGGCGTCAACCACCTCCTTTGGGTATCTTAGGAGCCTCATAGGAGGTTCTTCGTAAGACGAGACAATATAGGTCGGTAAATAAGATGCCAGCTTCGTTTGAATTATGGCCCGAATAAACGGATGTTTCTGATCTCTCAAAAACAAAACCTAAACACCAGTTGTCTAACAAACAAGTGCGAGAGGCCGATTCCGCCATGACCTACTCGTCTTAAGAGGTTATCACGTCGCAACGGCTCCCATGACGACTTCCAAACAAAAATCACAAGACTTCTGTGAAACCGCTGAATGTTGACCCTGGCACAATAAAGAACTTGCAGGACATACCATACTTTTGCAATTAGGAAAATATTGCACACAGCTACTTTTGCGAAAATGAACAAATCGCGGTTTGCCTATTTCTTGGTCCGTCTTTTCAGGCCTTCAGTTACTTCAGACCAATACGCCTTACTAGCCCGATAATGATGTAAGGGCACTCCAAGATACTTGCAAGGCACCTCCGTCCACGTAATGCCTTCAAATTTGGTTGGTTTTGTAGCCCACTCGCCTTGCCAAGAACCATTAGACTTTCCCCAGTTGATAGAGGCGCCTGTAGCTTCACAGAATGATCGCGCAATGCAAAGTGATTCGCTTAAACTTCTCTTATCTCTGCAGAATAGCGCAATATCATCCACGTACGCAAATATCTTAATCTCGGCAGAGTGCATGCTCATCCCATGGCAGTTTTTACTGGCAATAATTCAGATACGCAAGGCACGCTTGCACGGCTCATGAACCAGAGGGAGTTTATATGATTATGTGTTTCGCTTTCGCGTCCCACTTTTAAAAGAGAAGCTTAAGCGTCCTCCAAGTTCTGCGTTTGCTATCGCCGGCTAGCCCTATCGCTTCTAGAAAAGACGTAGGATTAGGAAGCATTCAGTGCGCGTGCTAGCGAAGGCACAAAGACTATGAGCGCCCTAACAAGGCACTTTTGGGGGCGATTGATTGACCTCCTTGTATTGCAGCGAAGACGGAGGACGGACCCAGTGGAAAACAAACTGAAGATATTCCTGATCAGTCTTGAACCGGACACGAGTCCTCTTTCGGCATTACGAAAATGAAGCAGCCTATTACCCTACTTTACGTGTCAGGGAAGTCAGTAGGGTCATACAAGAACAACTCCACGGGGCGTTATTTATACTGCGACACCATACCTCACGTCATACTGAGTGCCGAAAGGGACTGCGATTGAACAGGCGTCGATGGCGGGGGTGATAGGGAACGGCCCTTGATCTGCTCCGTCGAAGGAAGGATCGCCGTACGCGCGAGCTCCGTTGGGAGCGACACTCGGGTAGAAAACAAAACGATCGGCTAAGGGACGCGTCTTGAATGAGATATTCAGTGGTGCCCGGACGCCAGCGTCGCCTTGAGTATCTCTTCACTTTCGAAGAAGCTGGCTCATCGATTTTCCAGCAACAATCATGTGTAAATATGAGCACTCTTTCCAGTGGGGACAAATTGTGCATTGCGTTACCAAATTACGTATACTCTGAGGCTAAAGATAGCGCTACGGAACACAGGGGTAATTAATGAACTCGATCTGCAAGACTGCTCACTTTTATATGGTTGGGAGTCGTACCGGCACAAGGTCTGAAAATTACTACCGCCTCACACATGTTGAAGACTCCAGGCAGGAATATTATTGAACTGGATGTATTTTTCCTCCGCAGTTTTGAACATACGTGCCGCAATACTTCAGGGGAAGGCCTACCTCTTCTTGTAAAACATTCACAACGTTGGGTTAGTCTGTATTTTTACTAATATTCATTGTCCACGAGCGTAACATTGAAATTTACTGATTCGTGTCATTAGTTGATACATATTATTTTCTTGCGAACGGGAGGCTCTCGTGAGCTCGCGTACCAGATGAAGATTATAAGATTTTGGTATAGTATACAGCGTACTCGGAAAGGCACAATCACGACCAGAAAATGTCTGAAGGTAGCACGAACATCGTCTCCTCTTCAACGTAGTTTAATTATTCGTAAATTATTTCAACGCTGACATCATAAACAATTCTTATGAAGAAAGTATTTTAAGCTGAAACTCAGATCAACGATAAAAATAAGTAAGCCGTGCATGCTGCAGAGGCAAAATTGTAGATAATATATTTATTTCAGATACAAAGCTTCTTTTTGAAGAAAACTGTCACGCAACCTGACATCAATTAAACAGCATACCAGATATAAAAATACGTTTTAATGAATAAAATGTTTATCATATAAATATACCTAACGTATAACCACGAGAGTGGGCCTCGTATAGTTTTGAACGAGGGACAATGCACGTTGTAGCACAATAGCGCAAGTGTGGTTCCATTCCACGTTCAAGGAATCGCGGTTGTCATCAGAAGAAAAATGATACCTTGGCAACTAAAGGTTTTCTTATGACCACAGAACCATAGCGAAAAAAAGCAGCGTGTAATATGATAAGGACCTGCAAAAAGAGAGCCATCCCAGAAGCTATGATGTGTGCTTATGTCAGAGCGCGGGGCACTCCGTGATTGTTTCCGGCAGATGAACGACCGTTTTCGTCTTGGGTTTCATACATTCCGCGAATGTCTATGTTCATTCTGGGCTTTCCGTACAAGGTCCGATTCTGGACGATGTAGTAATTGGTTTGGCTGATGATCTTTTTCGACTGTTCTTATTGCAAAACATATGCCTGTTGTGGAGAGGACTTAGACTAATCAATAGGGAAGCTGCAGTGGAAATTAAGCTGTAAAACGAGCCGGAAGAAATGGTGCCTGCACAATGAAAGTTAAAACTTTCATCAAATGTGCGATGAGGTTTTGCATTTTAGCTGATAAAAGGTATTTTAAGTAATTGATTTCATTCTGTTAAAATGAGACCAAAACACTTGCCAGGGTCAACGGCGGACCACTTCACTTACGCCCAAGTTAGCGACGCTTGAAATATGTGGTGCCATCTCGCGATAGGCGCAGCCAGCGCAGCGAGCAGATGACGCACCCTGCCGTCAGCTCGCTGCATCTATTGGGAGATGGCGCCCAGCGTTACCAGAATCGCTAATTCAGTCGTTTGCTAACTTGTCCGCCATGCACTCTCGAAAGCGTCTTGGTGTAACATTTCACCGGAAGCAAACTACGGCTTTAGACTAAATGATATAAAATGCACCAACTCACCGCACGTTCGGTGAAAGTTTGAGTTTTTCTTTGCGCTGACGCGGATATTTCTGGCTTGTTTTACAGCGCAAGATCAACTTTAGCCACCCAATCGAGCACTCAACTGCACGAATACAAGCTCATGGTTCGAAAGCATAGTGTTTTACTTCAAAGCCGGAAGTTTAGCCTGGTTAACATCCCAGAGACTACGAAAGTCTTCGAAACTGAAGCCGAAAACGTTAGCATAATTTGTAGGAATAGGACGTTTTGATATAAATAAAGGTATTTTGTGATTTGCGTTTAGGAATGCGGAATATTGAACTGCACTGCAAAGCAAACGCTGTTGTACAATAAATTTACACAACGAAACACTTGCCTATGTTTATTCAGGAAATGCATATAGATGGGCAATCCTTCTGGCGAGTTCGCCCTATCAGTGCATGAAAAATTAAGGGCTAAATCTGCATTTGATATTTGAGAGTGCATAACTGAATAAATAAAGTAATCAACGTGTTTAAGTTTAAAAAGTGGAACCAGAACTGGTAATACGTCATGTAGGTTCATAACAAGCCTTACGTCACGTCCCAATCTCGTTCAAAATGGTTATACGATTCCGAAAAATATATGTACCCTCTATTATTTCCGAGAAATATTTGAAGATTTGCGGACGAATGAACCGTATTGCTAAAATGAATTAATTTTTACGAAGGCAAAAAAATAAAAAAATTCTTGGCGGCACCGGGACACAAATTCCAGGTGTCCGAATTACTGATCGGGCATGTACGCATCAACTGCTCCATTATCGCCGATTAAAATGCTGGACATGGCGAGATCCGAGAACTTCATTGTCTCTCCAGAGCCGTTGCGGCATCAGCCAATAAGACGACCGAAGAACGATTCTCAAAGCAAGAATCGCGATCATATTTTCTTATTCCCTGCTATTCTTAAGCTGTCGCTGACTGTTGCTGAACTCAATTCGGACAGCTACAGACCTTAACCTCGTAGAATAAGCCCTTTCCGAAAATCAGTTTGGTCACTTTGATCACTATCATCACCATCTGAAAAATGGCATATGTGCCGTACTAATAACGGCCTTCTGTTTACAGATCAAAGAAAAAGCTTAAGATGCTGCTAAGTTCATTATTCGAGGCCTATGCATTCGAGATGTTAGCACAATGCGAAGCAGGAATTGAAGGCAAGAGGTGCGTAAGCGTTCATTTTGTAACTCGGAACCGATCAATTTGTTAGCAGCACACAATCGGCTTCAAATTCCCTTGATGTATAGAACTTTATCAAGACGTCTCTGTGGGTTGGCGCTTCGTACTCACTGGTTGTATATTTGTGGCGATGGACATTGAGAGAGATGATCGAGAAAGAATTGTACAGTGAAGAGGACATTCTCGTTTGTGGTTGACTTGCACAAGTAAGGGTTGCCGTATAAAATACTGCAGACTACAGGTTCATTGCCACCATTAGTGCGGTAAAAGTTAAACTGCCATCTTAGCCACCAAATGGCACTGAATTGCGGAAAGGCTCTACCCTTGTTTCCAATATGTGACACTTTCCCGCGCCAAAAGGGTAACACTCATAATGCAATAATATTATTACATCCACAGCAATACAAGGGCCGCAGCAGAGCACGCGCAGAGACAATAACAAAAATCCAAAGATTCCGAGCGGCAAATATCGAACTCGAAAATATTGCCACGAATGACGAGGTGACAAAACAAAGGAATAACTGAGAAAACTGAAACGTTTAATGGGGCGAACTTGTGCCCAAAAATAAAAGGAAAAGAGAAAGATAACAGGAGAGCGTCGCGGGCGTCGATGTCGGCGAAACCGCAGGATCGAGCGCTGGGGCGAGACTGACTTCGGTTCGCCACGCGAAGCCCCTTATGTACACGCGTAGGCTTCTGGAATAATCGGCCCAGAAGGTTCGGCGTGTAGAACTTTCGAACCTCGAACAAGCAACACGATTCTCGAATTTACGAGAACATTACATTGGATGTCAACAAAAGGCGTCCCCGCGGCCAGGAATCGAACCCTGGCTTTTCGCGTGGGAGGCAGGCGCTATAACCGTTAGGCCACGCGCGCGCTGCCTACTTGGCAAGCTGCGCGCGCGGCATTACTCCCCCTTTAAAAAGTGCATCGCCCCGATGCAGCATAAACCAAAACAAAGCAAACAAAAGTAACGGTAAGCTAAAGAGTCATTTGGAACACATAAGGTCCACAGTCCTATCGAGCGTAGTACGGCTTCATGCGCACGACGTGGACGACTTCTGGTCGTGGAGGGCGGCGTGATGAAGTCCGTGTTCCGGCGGGCATCACCTCGTAGTTCAGGTCCCCGAGTCGACGAAGTACTTTGTAGGGTCCGAAGTAGCGCTTTAGGAGTTTCTCACTAAGACCACGGCGCCGTATCGGTGTCCACACCCATACCCGGTCTCCGGGTTGGAAGTGGACGTCCCTGCGACGAAGGTTATACCGGCGTGCGTCGACTCGTTGTTGCTCTTGAATCTTGATTCTTGCCAGTTGACGAGCTTCTTCCGCGCGTTGCGAGATCAGTTGAGCATCGTCGTTGCCATCGTCGGCCGGCACGTGAGGCAGCATGGCGTCGAGCATTGTGGTAACCGTCCGGCCGTGTACCAGTTGGAACGGTGTCATTCCCGTGGTTTCTTGCACCGCTGTGTTGTACGCAAACGTGACGTACGGCAACACCTCGTCCCATGTTTTGTGCTCTACGTCGACGTACATGGAGATCATGTCGGCGATCGTCTTGTTGAGCCGCTCCGTTAGCCCGTTGGTCTGCGGATGATAAGCGGTTGTTCGTCGATGGCTCGTATGACTGAGCCGAAGAACTTCTTGAGTCAGCTGTGCCATGAAGGACGACCCGCGATCGGTGATCAGCACTTCAGGTGCGCCGTGTCGAAGGAGAATAGACTCGACAAAAAACTTAGCGACTTCTACCGCTGTTCCCGATGGCAGGGCTTTCGTCTCGGCGTATCGTGTAAGATAATCGGTCGCGACGATAATCCACCGATTTCCTTGCGCCGATGTTGGGAACGGCCCAAGTAAATCCATTCCGACCTGCTGGAAGGGCGTAGTCGGTGCAGGTATCGGCTGCAGGAGTCCTGCTGGCTTCGTCGGAGGCTTCTTACGTCGTTGGCACTCATGGCACGACCGTGTGTACAGGTGGACTGTTTTCGGGAGTCTCGGCCAGTAGTACTTGTCACGAATCCGGGCGAGCGTCCTGCTGTAGCCAAGGTGTCCAGCCGTCGGGTCGTCATGGCATGCTTGAAAGATTTCTTCTCGCAGGCTGGCCGGAACAACCAGCAGCCAGGCAGGGTCGCTCGTTCCGAAGTTCTTCTTGAAGAGCACGCCTCGTCGCAGAACGAAGCTTGGCAAGTCTCGGGCCAAGACTCGCGGAACAGAGCTTCCTTGACCTTCGAGGTGGTCGATCACGGCGCGAAGTTCGGGGTCGTCTCGTTGAAGTGCTCCCATGTCGGTATCTGTTATTGCTCCGAGAAAACGGGCGTCATCATCGTCGTCGGTGCTGTCAGGAGGAGATTCGACTGGGGCCCTAGACAAACAATCGGCGTCATTATGCTTGCGGCCAGACTTGTGCACAACGGTCACGTCGAATTCTTGCAGTCGAAGGCTCCAGCGAGCGAGGCGTCCTGACGGGTCCTTGAGGTTGGCGAGCCAACAGAGAGCGTGGTGGTCCGTGACAACGCGGAACGGGATCCCGTACAGGTATGGGCGGAACTTGGTTAACGCCCAGACGACAGCGAGACATTCCTTGTCGGTTGTCGAGTAATTTTTCTCTGCCTTGGACAGTGCCCGGCTTGCGTAAGCGATCACCCTCTCTGCTCCGTCTTGTCTTTGGACGAGCACCGCACCTAGCCCGGCGTTGCTGGCGTCTGTGTGAACTTCTGTTTCCGCTGACGGATCGAAGTGTCCGAGGATAGGAGGCGACTGGAGTCTTTCCTTCAGTTCGTTGAACGCTTGTTCTTGCTCCTCCCCCACTGGAAGTTCACGTCGTCCTTCGTCAGATGCGTGAGTGGTGAAGAAATTTTGGCAAAATCGCGAACGAAACGTCTGTAGTATGCGCATAGCCCAAGAAATCTTCGTACGGCTTTCTTGTCTGATGGCTTCGGAAATTCGGCGACAGCGGATGTCTTTGCAGGGTCAGGACTTACACCTTGAGCACTCACAACATGGCCCAGGAATTTGAGCTCACCGTAAGCGAACCGACATTTTGACGGCTTCAGTGTCAGTCCGGCGTTCTGGATAGCCTGTAGCACGGCTCGCAAACGTCTGAGGTGCTCGTCAAAGTCGCTGGCGAATACCACGACGTCGTCGAGATAGACGAGACAACTCTGCCACTTCAAGTCCGGCCAGAACGGTGTCCATTACGCGCTGGAACGTCGCCGGTGCCGTGCATAGTCCGAAGGGCATAACTTTAAATTCGTACAGCCCGTCCGGCGTGACGAAAGCTGTCTTCTCACGGTCTCGTTCGTCGACTTCGATCTGCCAGTAGCCGCTCTTCAGGTCCATCGATGAAAAGTATCGAGAGTGGCGCAGCCGGTCTAAGGTGTCGTCGATGCGTGGGAGTGGATAGACGTCTTTCTTTGTCACCGCGTTCAGCTGTCGGTAGTCCACGCAGAACCTAAGCGTTCCGTCCTTCTTCTTAACCAGTACGACTGGAGAGGCCCATGGACTGCTTGATGGCTGGATTATGTCGTCGTTCAGCATCTCTTGAACTTGCTCCTGGATCACCTCTCTTTCTTTAATGGAGACTCTGTACGGTGATCGATGCACAGGGCGCGCGTCGTCCTCGGTAACGATGCGGTGCTTCGCAACGGCTGTTTGGCGCACCTTCGACGACGTAGCAAAGCAGTCGCGGTATTCGGCGAGGAGGTTAATCAACTGCCGTCGTTTCGGGCCCGGAAGCTTAGGGTCGATGTCGAGCTGCGCTGGCGACGTACTGTCTTGCTGAGGTGTCGAGGATTCGTCAGTAATGGCGGCGATTTCGGCGGAGTTTCGGAGGTCCTCGACGTGGCCAACGGCTGCACCTTTCGTGAGGTGTTGCGTTTCATTCCGGAAGTTCGTCACGAGTACCACAGTGCGGCCATCCTGAAGTTCAGCTACTCCTCTTGCGACGCCTATTCCTCTTCCTAGAAGCAACTGGAGGCTTCCCTCGAGCAAAACGTCGCCGCAGAAAGCTTCGGTGACCCCGACGGGCACGAAAACACTCGACCGCGGCGGTAAGTTCACGTGGCTTGCGAGGACTCGGACCGCGGATGAAGTCGCTTGGGGTTCCTCCTGTGGTGAAACAGGTTTTCGTAGCGTCAACCGGTTTGCTCCGAGGTCGATGACGGCGCCATACTCGCAGAGAAAGTCCAGTCCGAGGATAACGTCCCTTGCACAGTCTTGCAGAATGACGAACTTGACAGGGCACCGTCTCACCGTGAATTTCAACTCGAGCAGTGCACCTTCCGACAGGCGTAATAAGGTGTCCTCCAGCAGTTCGTATCTGCGGCCCTTCCCACGGCGTCGTCACTTTTCGAAGGCAGCGAGCGAGCCTCCCACTCAAGACAGAGTAGTCTGCTCCGGTGTCCACGAGTGCGGATGCGTCGTGGCCGTCGATAATAACATTTAGATTGTTGGACACCGATGCAGGGGCGTCGTTGTTATGCGTAGCGTCGGGAGAGTGGGAGCGCTCCGTCGTTCTTGGAGGCTCTTTGCTTCGGTCGTCTTCGGCAACGCCACCTCCAGGCGTTGCCGCACTTAGTTTTCCCGGCGACGCAGGGGAGACAGGCTCTCTCGGCGGGGTCGTGGCGCTGGAGACGCTGAACGTCTGGGCGATGGTGAGCGGGACTCACGGCGGAGAGGCGCCGTAGAAGATGGCGAACGTCGTAGGTACTCCTCGATGTCGCGAGGGCGTTCGTCGTACCTTGGGCGCGGGTCGTTCGGGTGGAACCCGCGCAGCCCCAGTTGTCGGTAGGGGCACCGACGGTAAATGTGGCCGGCTTCACCGCAGTGATAGCACAACGGGCGTCGATCGGCCGTCCTCCAAACGTCGGTCTTTCGTGGCGCAGCTTGTTCTGGGCGGACGTACGCCCGATCTTCCTGGCGGCGGGAATACTGCGGCGGTGGAGGTTCACGTCGGGGTGGTGCCGTGACCTGGCGGTGAGCTTGCGGCGGTCGTCGGGCCATGGCGGCGTAGGTCAGCGTCGGTTCTTCGGGTGTGGCCACGGTGACAGGGACATCTGGTAGGATCGCTCGCTGAACCTCGTCTCGGACGACCTCGGCAATAGAGATTGAGGCCGGGCGTTCAGCAGTCGGCAGGAGCTTCTTAAGCTCCTCCCGGACGACGTCACGGATGATGTCGCGAAGGCCGGGGATGCTAGGGCTGATGTCGTAGCCCGATGCAGAAGCAGCAGCAACGCTCGAGTGCCGATGGTAGTGGCTGGCTCTTGCGAGGAGGGCTCGTTCCATGTTCGTGGCCTCCGTGACAAAGTCTTCGACGGTGGATGGGGGGTTGCGAACAAGACCACCGAAGATGTCATCCTTGACACCTCTCATTAGGATCCGCAGCTTCTTTTCGTCGGTGGCTTGAGGGTCGGCGCGAGCGACCAGGCGCAAAACATCCTCGACGAAGCTGGTGATGCTTTCATTCGGGCCTTGGGTCCTTGTTCGAAGGATGTCTTCGGCCCTCTCGCGTCGGTGCTGGCTGGTAAACGTCTTCTTTAGTTCTTGCTTGCACAGCTCCCACGAAGTTAAAGAGGCCTCGTGGTTCTCCAGCCAGTACCTCGCAGTCCCTTCCAGCGAGAAGTAGATGTTCTGCAAGCACTGCTCAGGTGTCCACCCGTTATGACGGGCCACACGTTCATAGTGTTGCAGCCAGTCCTCGATGTCTTCGTGGGCGTCCCCATGGAAAGGCGTCGGAGTCCGGGGTGCGACGGGCAGGTAGATGAAGGCAGGAGCGGCCGGGGTCTGCGACTGCTGGTCGTTCATCGTCGGCCTCGTTGGCTGCTTGGTCCTGGGCGGCAGAAGTCCGAATTCCAGGTGTAGGCCTTGGGTGCGACGACTGAACCGGATCTCGGTCTGGTCTTCGTCGGGTCCTCCGGAGCTTGGGTTCGGACTTGTACTGCGGGAACTTGGAGGGGTGCGCTTCACGGACATGCGGTACCCCGTACCTCCACCAAAATGTCACGAATGACGAGGTGACAAAACAAAGGAATAACTGAGAAAACTGAAACGTTTAATGGGGCGAACTTGTGCCCAAAAATATAAGGAAAAGAGAAAGATAACAGGAGAGCGTCGCGGGCGTCGATGTCGGCGAAACCGCAGGATCGAGCGCTGGGGCGAGACTGACTCCGGCTCGCCACGCGGAGCACCTTATGTACACGCGTGGGCTTCTGGAATAATCGGCGTAGAAAGTTCGACGCGTAGAACATTCGCACCTCGAACAAGCAAGGCGGCTCTCGAATTCACTAGAACATTACATTGGATGTCAACAAAAGGCGTCCCCGCGGCCAGGAATCGAACCCTGGCTTTTCGCGTGGGAGGCAGGCGCTATAACCGTTAGGCCACGCGCGCGCTGCCTACTTGGCAAGCTGCGCGCGCGGCAATATGTATAGATGTAAAAACACATTATTGGAAACGTATCTTAATTCTATGAATAATGCTAAGAAACATAAGAATGAGCTGCCAATCACGAGCAAGGATGGCAGTACATTTATGAATTTTTTTTATCCCGGCAGATACGCGGTAGACTTACCGCGTGTCAACTGTTTATCCGTACCATTAAGATGGACCTAATTTTATTCGGGTGCCGAGGGGACGGCGTCTTTCTTCCGCTCTCTCTGCCGTCGAGGATAAGTCCTCGAACGGAGTGCATCGGCTTGTCTCAGAAGGCCCCTGTCGACGCGATGTAATCATATCGCATATGTCGGTGTCTACAAAACTCACACAGTCACCGAAAGAATGAAAACGGTAGGGCTTGTCGCTTAAACGTCTAACTTCCAGCGCCCGCTTAATGCGTTTAGCCGTACCACGGCCTCCTCTATACTAACAAAGGCTAGCAGTTCGACGACAGAGCCAACGAGTGACCGGTCGCACATTTGAAGCTCGAGGATCTGGTAGTACAGAGCATCAAAGAGACATTTCTCGGGGAACCTGGACGTCAGCGCACAGATTTTGCAGTGGCAAGGACCTGAAATACACCTGTTCGCGCGGGAGAAGTGTGTTTCGGCGTCTCACCGCATCGGGGCACCAGCCACACGGCTTTCTTTTCATCCGTTGTCTGCCGCTCCATCTTTTTTCATTTTGGCGGCCGCTTCTCGTGGCGATCTGCCGGGCTTTGTTAGCATAGAGGAGGCTATGACCGTTCTTTGGTTGCTGCGCTGACGTGCTCGGGGTGCACGAGACGTCGAAGCGTGGTCGAAGCTGCGAAGCTTAGGCTGGGGGCGGGACAACTGAAGCTCCTCACTGTTGCTCTCACACTGTTTGCAACTATATGTTATCGCAGCCCGAAGCTGCGCTCAGATCGGTGTCTGAATCTGATGTCGCGCGATGCAATCCTGTGACCATGTGACGAGCTGACGTGATCGCCGACACGCTCGAATTTCTCGCGCGCATACCAGCTTTCGGAGCGTTTTCATTTGTGTCGCTAATCTGATGCAGTTTAGAGCATCGGACTGCACATCTAGAGTGCTGGTTTTACACTCCTCTAGTGGATGCGTATACAAGTTTAACTTAATAAATAACAAAAAAAGAACATTTAAGTTGTGACGTTAACCTTACTGAACGTTTTCCATAACCTTCTTTTTTAATTCACGTTTATCTTATAGAAGTCAGCCCTGTCCGCAGCTTTGACACTAAGGATGATTTGAGAATGTGAAATGATATGTCCAGGGTAACACCGGAGACTTCACTTTTTTTGCCTAAAGGTGCCTTCAAATGGCGGCCATGCCCCGGAAATGTTTCTACAAAATCGGTGACGTCAGCTTTTTTGCGGTTCGAAATCCACCGTGTTCCAACCGAAAAAGCACATGCAAAGCAAAGTAGTTGGTCCCCGGATCACAGAAACGTAACCGGGGACGAGTCTGCGGACTTGTTGAATGTTGTGTATCACGTGGGAAACGTCATAAATATGTCCTCGAACCTGTCGTACCGCAGCTTTGAAGATTGTAAAGCGGTTAATTTGGTGCTTTTTCCTGGTCCGGCGAGGTCCGTGCCAGGTCCGCGGACTCGGCTAGCTGGGAAGGAACCAATCGCGCCAAAACTGATCGCGGGACAACTAGATGCAAAAGTGGACTTTTTTGTTTTTCAGACCACATTCATCGCTTGCTTATATGGCTTTCCTAGTTACACGAGGGCTGTCAACTGTTACAGAGCCAAGGACAGTTGGCTCAGTAGCGATCGGCCGGAGTTTAACGTCGGCACCAACTGTCATTGAGCCGCTAACGTTCACGGTTCTTTACTGAGCTGGCCTACCCAAGATAACTGGTGAGCGTTCGCCTCAACAGAGCTAAAGATGGCGGCGTACGCCGCATTGCCCCGATGGACAGCGCCAGCGAAGCACTTACAAGTGCGGAAGACTGGGGAGTATCTAGAAATTGTCGTAGCAGCAAATACTAGTTGGACGAGGTATGAATCGGGGCGAGGGCGGCCGCTAAAACGATCATGGCACTTCGCAAAAGCCCACGCTCGGCGAGCGCGGCAATTGTGATGTCGGTGTCAACGTCTATCTTGCTTAAATTTGCGTTAAATGTTGTGGTTATTGTCTTTTACTCTACAAATAAAAAATTGAGTTATTATATTTTGTGTTAAGCTTTTACAATGCATTTAAAGTGTGCACAATATTAATTTGCATCACATAAAAGAAGCAACGTGACATCAGTTTTGGTTTCGTCTAGGTTTCAACTTGGATCGAAATTTGGGGTTGTTAGGCGTGTGTACCATGTAACACTTGTTAATACCGGACAACTTTGTTGAGTTCAATGACAGTTGAGAAATGCCAACAATCGTTCACTCAATAATCGTTGAAACGTCCTGTGTGAGGTGTTACCTGCATTCGTTTAAGTTTCAAACGTGGTCCCGCCATTATTTGTTTAAAATTACCAACCACACCATCAAAAATAGTTGACGTGTAGCTTTCGGCACTTTTATCGAAAGCATCGGTGCACAACTTCCATCCGGAAGCTGAGTATTTGTCCTAATTTGTTTCTTTTAATATTTGGCCACTTTCCAGGCAGGCCTGATGGTTCAACACTCAGGCCTTTTTGCTGCGCATGATATGTGCAAGGAGTGTCAGTGAAGTATGCTGTCGTACAATAAATCCCAAGTCCGTTTCGCAAAATAGCTGCAAGTAAAAAAAAAATTGATGAGTTATTGCCGTGTTTTTTAACTATTACGAGGCCCTTCCGTCAGTTATTCCACCATGCCAGCTCATAATTTCGTTTCTCACACGTTTTAGAGCCTTTTATACTCCCCGAGGCAACGTTTATGAATGTACATTATGTTCCTAAATGTGTCACCTTCATGATGGAGCGGAACCCCGGTGCAAGTCGTGGCTGACAATTATTAGCGTTAAGGCCCGTTCACACTCTTGCGACCGAGTAAGACCGAGATAGATCAGACCGGTTTTTAAGCCTCTTGCGACGTCTTAGGACCAGCTCCGCTGCAGCGCATCCGGTCGTAAGACGTCTCAAGAGGCTTAAAAACCGGTCTGATCTTCTCGGTCTTCCTCGGTCGCACATATGTGAACGGCGCTTTAGCTGCTTCACTCGGCGTCTACTTGGCATTTCGGTAAAGCGTGACCTACCCGAGCGAACAACTTCCGAAATATGCCGAGCATCGTCATGAACAGGTTCAACGCTATTGGTGCTGCGCAACGGTATAACTTAGTATGCTCACGGTATAACTATACTAGCCTTCGACAGAGGTGATATTCACTGGCGGTCATAGATAACTCGCTACTGCCCAGCACGTGCTGACGGCCCACTACAACGCTTCCAACGCGAACATTGCACATCATCAAAATAGTCTTCTTTGTGAGACCATAAATAAGAACTCTTCCCGAGCATGCGCTCTGAGCAGTCACCTCACATTCGGCGTCCAGCGAGTACCACTTATCGGTTCCATCAGTTGAAAAGGAGCGTGAACACTCTTCAACGTAAAGCTATGAGTCAGCAAATTGCCTTTCGGTTGCTCTTGGCATAAGGATTGTAATCTTATTGGTAGATTTCTTTGCATGCCAGGGGCTTGTTGCGCCATACGAATTGGAGGTTTTGGTAGAACCTCCGCATACCTTACTCATCCTCAGAAACTTGTCCATTTTGATATTTGGCTTATTCCTTTTCTAACCTGAAGACGCGTCGCTTTTTCATTTTCAGAACCACGTTTGACCTTTTTTTTCAAAAGGAATACAAATATAAGCGGGAAAATGAAATTGCGCGGTTCACGTGAGTCAGTTAGCGTTCAATGCTCTCACCTGCCATGAAAGGCCAATACCGGCAGAAGCGCCGCCGCATTTCTTCCACGAGGCCAGAATTGTAATTTTATAAGTGTGGCGGTACTCATTGTAACGGCGGAACTGCAGTGGTAAAAATTATTCCAAGATTAAAATTAAAAAGAACTTCTGTTTCGTCGCTGGGGCCCTTCATCTTCATCTCCTTTTTCGACAGATTCCCCAGACGCTGAGAGGACGCACTGTAGGGTAACATACACCAGGGAAAGAGCGGAGAGTGCCATAGGCTCCAGCGGATCAGATAGAACAGTGACAGCTAGGGCCCCTAAATAGCGACATTAAGCGTAATCTGGTTCCGGTTCCGGTCAAGTTGGTTTCGGTTTCGGTTTCGTTTCGGTTTGGGCATATCTGCTCCGGTTGTCCGGTATTCTCCTCCTTCTCTTTTTGTCCCATTCTTTGCTACTCGCTTCCCACCTCGGTAGGCTCTCGGGAGCTCCGCGACTCCCGGAGCCGCTGTATTTTTTTATTGATGACGCATATTGATAATAATAGCAAGCCCTAGCTTCACACACGGTCCTCCATACATCCTCGGGTGTGCTAAAGCTTGTGGGCCGCTCAATAGGTTAATACCGCCCGATTTGGCTGCGCTCAGTTCGCTCCCCACGAAATCACACCACGGGTAGTTTTGAAGTTAACGTAACTTGCTTTAATCTCTTCTTCGGTTCCGGGTGCCTCTCTTGTTCTCGTGCCCGAGAGACGGCCCGGGTGTCCTATCGATGTTTTTCACGATGAACTCATAACAATTTTCCTAAATGTCCATTCCACTAAGTGTTATTTCTTCTACGAAGTGGTCTTATTTATGTTTTCAGTACCTATTCGCAGACCCAGCTATGTTATCATCCCTCATCGCCATCTACGTATGCAAAGCAAGAGCCGCCGCCTGGTATAAAAAATGCCCACGTGCCCCCCTCCCCTCCCCCTCCTCCTCCCCCAACCTACAACAGGTTTTTTGCTGGATGATACCGTCTTCAGGAGACTCGAGGAGGTTTTGTTGCGACCTACACTCCAAACAGTGGCAGCAAGTCCTGTATATCAAGCAATGCCTTTGGATCGATCGCCTGCTCAAGAAAACAAAGCCCACCTCGAGCCAGCCGGTTTTTTTTTTTTGAATGGTCAGGGATTATTACTTAGGTTATCCAGTTCGTTTAGAACCAGGTACTGCCTGCCTTTCAAAAAGAAGTAACATCCAAAAAAAAAAAGAAGAAAGGTAACGTCGTTATCATAGAAGACCTAAGTGTCCCGAAACAACATCAACAGTTGATGAAAAAAAACAAAGTTCTGCTTTGAGCCTGCCCTTAAACGCGTCGTTAAACTGTCCGTCTCCAGGTCGCTGTTTTGTACGGTAAATAGAAAGGCCCAACCAAAATGCATAAACGAAAGCGTGGACGTCCTGTTGAAGTGTGAATGCAGATGCACAAGAAGGCAAAGTTTAGAACCTGTGATCAACTGTTTTGCATCCACTAGTTTAAACATCATGTTACCCGTCAGGGAAGGTTTGCTTTGTAGTCATACCAAAATGTACGTTTTCAAAAAATGCTTCTGCAGCATTCCGAAAAAAATTTATAGAAGTTTCAGAATGTCAAACCAAGGTCAAAGAACGCATTATCCAATTACCTCACCAACTCAACCTCACAAAAGTAACAGCAGGAACAAAGAAATAAATAATCTTGCGTTAACAGTATTCTTCGCGGCGAAAACCAACAATATCAAGGTGACTCTAAGCAAAATTGTTTCTGAAAAGAACACTTGACAGCATGTGACATCAGGATATCAACAAAAACACCTGCACTCCCCATCAATCCTTGATTCTTTTGAGATCACCAACTTCAGGGCGATGGTCAAATTTCTCAAAAGGGTCCCTGCAACAACTTTTTGACTGGTTTTTAATTTTACGGAACCTGAGCGCACTGAACGTAGTAACTCAATGACACTTTTCTTTTCTCGAATTTGGCTTTATTTTAAAAGATTTAGACAAACTGAAATTACAAAAACAAGCAAAAAATAACCTCCTTCGTGACGTCGTTGTTCAGTGGCTTCAGTGGCCGTGAACCAGAAAAGGGGAGGGGGGAGGGTAGTGAGCTCAGCGAGCACTCACGGCTGCCGCACTCCGTGTCGACGACTCGAGAGGGCTCCACAAAAGCATGTGTTTGATAGGCTATATGAAGGGGGCGGCTAGGGCGGCTCGCATTGCATTTGCTGCGCGATTAAAGACTACTTCGGCATGACATTTCACTGGCCACAAACGGCAGCAAACATGGGGTAAAGATCAGTTCAGAACGAGAGCCCCTTCACGCAGCCATACCGCCAAACGGCCAAATTGCAAGCCAAACCTGCTTCGAAGGCCTTCGGAACGCTCGGAACAGGTTGGATCCTCGAGCCCATATACGACCGCAGCGAAGCCGAGTACATCCGGCACCTTTCTACGCTCGCCGCTCGTCGGTGCCTTATCCCACTACCCCTTTCTGCTATGCACCGCCTTTTCCACTGCTTGGTGGCGGGTATGTCGACGGGTCATTCCTTGTTTCCGTAGTTTATAGACTGCATTGGTTTCCTTTCAGATCTAAAATACTGAACAAAAACTTCTTTCATAAATAATTGTAATGGTTCGCGCCACCTATATTTTGTATTTCGTCTGAGAAAAATAACCTTTTAGCTGCTCTGATTAGTAGTAAGGCCAGGACCAAAGGCTTCACATATCGCGCGCTTTCGGCACCGCGGGTCGCCCCCGTAGGTGGAGGAGGTTTCCGCGTCGTCCGGTTGAAATATGAAGCACTGATATTTAGTTACTTTATCCGTGCCCGCTGACTTCCCCAAACCCCAAGAGACATGAAACCCCCCAAAAAAGTTTGACATTTGAATGTGATTGCAGGGCCCTTTTAAGTTAACAACCCAGATTGGTGGAGTGCTTTCACCATTGATGTAGATAATTCATATTCTATGACTCAAAATATCTGCTGTTCAGCATCCAAGAAGGCATTTTAGAACACAACGACGAAAATAAGTCCGGCAACAAAAAGCGCAATCCCCGCTGAATAATTCTTCAAATATTTATCATTTATTTGAGATCCACCTTTATAGGGTGGCTGGATAATTTTGTCGTACAAAAATCAAAGAGTCTGTATAGGACTGAGGGTTGCACCAATACTACGCAAGTTTTTCTTCGGAAAAATCTGCAGGACTCTAGAATTAAGGAGACCATGCCATCATTTTTCAACACCTTCTCCGTTTGCTTAATCCTCAACTCCAAAGCGAAATGAGACGTCACGAGGTCGTGACGTGCTTGGGCACCGGAGGCGATGACTCCCAGCTTTCATCGTGCTTTAAAGCACACCATAAAACTTGTCATTCTCATGTGATGGTAATTGCCGTCACGGCAGTCATTGGCCATTAATGCGAATTCAAATATTCGTAGACGGGTTGATTGTTGACGAGCGCTTACGTCCGAGTTACGCAATGCTCGCGTCCAGAGCGTGATCTTGGTTCGGCAGACGTGCATGGCTACCTCTGATGCACCACAGTGAAAAGGCGGAGAGCTTTCAAAGGAAAGGAGGTATAAAAGAGTCCTCTATATGTTCAAAGTTTCATTACAGAAAAGCAGGCTTTATAGGCTTTGTAGGCTCGTGCAATAGTTCTAATTTGCCGCACTAAACGATATGTGATTTGTAAAATCCCAATTTACACCAGCGAAAAATTCGTTTCATTGTCCCTTTTGAATTAAAAAAAAAACACCAAAACATTTTCAGATACGTAAACGATTTTTTGAAAAATTAATTCAGAGCTTCAATTAAAAAAAACAACACGTTATATGAAGTAATGAAAGTATCTAATGAGCTAGGTCTAGTCCTTTGGTTTACGTATCAAACACCAAAAAACAACCATATCTTGTTTTTGGATCTCCTTGTAGATTCAAAAAATGAGGCTATATGCAGGTCGTACCACACTACATCAGCAAAACGTTTGCTAGATAATCAGTCAGCAGATTCACAACTAATAAAAAAGGCATAGCTCTTTTGTTTAAAGATCCGCAGTAATAATTCGTGTATATTAACAAAATTAATACATGCTTCAACTCGCAGATTGAAAGGATCAGATCTTCAGGGTTTCCAGACTCAGTCATTTCGGCCTCATGCTAAAAATTAATAAAACAAACGTTAAAGCCGATCCCACACGAGGAAAAATTCTGAAGAAGGAACATAAGAAGGTTAAGGTAATTCCACACTCCATGCATTCACCGGATGCCACATGGACTTAAAAAGGTAGCATCTAGAAACGGAGACAACGTGTTTGTTTCTGCCCGTAACAAACTAGTCCGATTATGTTCCCTGGGTGATCGACACAAATGCAAAGAGAAGCGACCGGATCGTAACAACTGCAACGTAAAGGACCGCATAAAATTTGTCACCTGCGTAAAAAACACGGTCTACAAATGGTGCGATGTCTGAACATCCGACTCAGAGAACACCGTAGCTCCTTAAAAGGGACTGTATACTCACATTTAACGATGCGCTGTCGAAATTGCGGGTGAAAACTTGGGTTTTCTAACACTACCCTATTGTTTAAACACCAAGACTAAACGTGTAAAGAAATAAAAAAAGAACCTAATACGTAACAAAACAAAAACAGGCCCTTGTGCGTGAGCCAACCTTCATTAGCTTTTTCGATGCACCTGCGCCTCCTGCACCGGTGCAAAAAAGTGTAAGGCGGTGCACTTCCCTTCGTATCTCAATACACGTACCGGAAGTACATTGCCCTGCACGTTTCTGCACAAGTGCAGGACGCGCAGGTAAATCGATAGAACCTACTGATTCTAACGAACGCTGAGTTTCGCTTTCTGGATCTTGGTTAGTGCGCGGAGTGGAAAACAAAGGAGAAAGAAGTGCGAAATCCACGGTATGGTGGCGATAGGGATAGGTGTACCGAGTGCTCCGCATTCTTGAATTGTTCCACGTGCCGCCCCTTCATGAAGAAAAAGTGGCGCTGTAGCCAAGATAGGGGTAAAGCCCCTTCATGTTTCAAAAGTAGCGCAAGGTGCGTCGATGCACGAGGCACGTGCAACATCGCAGCCCTTGAGAATGGCATGGTGGCACGGCGCAGCTCTAAGCTAGATTTCAGTAGTGTGCCTTCATGCCCGCTTTGCTTAGGGTGGAGACACCTGGCCATTTTGTCCCACACTTTTATTTTTATTTTTTGTTCAGAAGCGCGTGAAAGAGCGTGTCCCTGCACACGTTTGCGGCTCTGACTGTGCTATGGCGAGATTTTGTTTTCGCCGATTTCTTTGTATTTTACCCGTGAGCGCTTGCTGTCGGCATCGGGTACTACAAAGGTGGCATCACCCTAAACAGAAGGACATTGAGGCACCCTAGATTTCAGACGCCATGTTCTAGCCAGAAGTGGAGCGCGGCACGTGTCTCGAGCATTTCCACAACAATGAATGGCGCCACTTTATTTTCCCAGGATAGAGGGGCTTTAGTTACCGGTGCATTTCTGCTTGAAAGGGCGTGGCGTGAAGAGTCTCAGGTGTTGTGCGCGAGCGCGCAGGTCACGAGAACGTCTGATACTGCGCGTGCTCATGCAGGACGCACTTATACGGATGGTGCCATTGTGCGCCGCCCGATGGCAGCAGGCGCAGCGTACCGCTGCCACCGGCGTCATGAACAAGTGGCATGCTATCGATTTTTCGTTCGGCGCACCTCCCCTTTAAGCCACCATATCCACGGTGCGCTTGTGCCTGCGCAAACACAGTGCCATTTACACTTTCCAAAAATAATCAGTTCTTTGTCAGTGCTTGTCCTGTGTAATCCTTCCTTTTCGTCATTTTTCCCTTTAGCGCTGTTTCTAACGATGAACTCATACCAACTTGCCCAAATGTCCATTTCACAACGCAAAAATATAAATAAATAAAACTCTTTCATCAACTCGGGGTTCTTAAAGTAAAAATACAACGCTTTTTTTTACGTCGCCCCGGTGTTTTTTTAATTAAGAAGAAACCACGGAGGCCGTGTTGACTACGACATCGCCTGTAGTAGGGTGTCTACATGTCTGTCTGTCTCAGGGTGAAGTCATTCATTGTTGTCCTGAATGTGCCAGTGGGTGACGCTCTCGCGCACTCTGTCCGTGACTTGGGCGGTAAAATGGCGTCTATGCATTAGCCAAAGCTACGCGCTCGAGCTGAGTCCTGTCCTCAGCCAGCCAACCTCACCCACATGATGTGGGCGTGCCCAAACCTCCCGAAGAGATATGGAAACATCGAAACTATGGAGCAGTGGGACGCACTGATGTGTAGCTCAGATCCGGTCGTCCAAGCGGCCTCCTGTAAATGGGCTGCGGAGGCCTCCGGGGCTCAAGGGCTCCCGGTCGCCTGATCCCATCATGTTTCCCTTCTAAATGAACGAAGAATAAAGTTTTCAACAACAACAACAGCCTGTAGAACCCACCAACGTCTTCTGTACTAAGATGCCTGTCGTAAGAGCGGCGCGCGTCATGCCATGCATTCTCCCTCTTTCCTCCTCCCCTTCACCGAAACGACCGCGAGGGGCGCTACCAACTGACACTAGTTTCTAGTCTTTTAGTCTTTATTTATTTGACTTTGAAGAGCCGCGGCACCGCAAAAGGAAGCAGCCCGTACCATGGAGGCCCGCGGTGCCGCGTCCAGTGAACATAATAATGTGATGAGTGTATACATGTAAGATGACGACGACCTGGAATGTTGGTATTGGGGAGCATGGCAGTCCGATTCGCAGAAGTCCAGATTTCATGGAGGCGGGATGGGCGGGTCAGCAGCGAGCCATGGTAATCTGGCTCGCAGCTTTAGGTCAAGCTTCTACCTAACGTCTACAAAGAATGGCGGGCTTGACGGTGTGGAGTGAATGTTGCAGAATCGCTGTGGAGCTGAGATTGCAGGCAATTCCAAAACCGCGAGAGCACGAGGTCTCTGCTTTAAAGCATTCTTCCGCAGAACGAGTGCTCGTGCTAGGAATGGATGTCTCAAAGCCACGAGCGCGTTGTAGCGCGCTTTATAAGCTTCGGCAGTAGTCTCAACTTATGGGTGAACTGACTTTTAGGAAGGAGATAGAACTATAGGGGGCTTGCTATCGAGCATGTCCTCAATGCCCGGAGTTTACAATACTCTGTTTCACCTTATAATGTACCACAGGAAAGGCTACAAGCGCGAGCTCCTTGCTCTAGGGCACATCTCGGCGGCACAAGCTCTCGTGCGTTAAGAGTGGCTCCCAACGCTATGAGCTCACGCTTCTAGCCTTGTCTGCTGAACAACATAAGGTCAAACGGAGTATAACACAACATGAAAAGAAATACCACCTGGCCATTCACGGTTTGGGTACGAGCGCTTCGATCGCTTTGGTAGCACGAGGAGCGTTCTTCGAATCGTCGTCTTCGATATCGCTGATCGAAAACAAACAAGAAAATTATGTTTATTTTCCCCACAGATGAAGCGTACCGGTAGGGGCGTCACATGACCGTACAATCTCATCTCCAACGGTAAACGCGTTAGAGTTCTCCGCCAAGTCACATTCAGGACTAAGTAACTCCAAGAGCGAGCTATACTGCCGCAAGCTGGTGCGGCGTCTTGGGAACTCATGAGGTGGCAGCGTTCCAACGGAGCTTCACAGGCCGACACCAAACGCAATTTTTAAATCTCTTAATTCGTTTTAAAATTAGTTTCCTTGACCTCGCTGCCTGCAGCCGAGAAACACTAGGTAAGGCTAGCGTTTCGGGGCTGCCGGCACAACATAGACCACATCTAAACAGGGAAATAAGTGCGAACCTTCCGTGTCCGTACTCCTTCAAGGGGTACGGAAACGAAATGGCGTGACCGCGAGCTGCCTACCTCTCGCTTCAAAGTCGGCCAACGAGAAACGCAATCCATATCGCGCTTGTGCGTCAAGCTCCAAGGGTTTTGTAGTTGCCAGCATTGCTGCTTGGTGGGGTAAACGCGTGATAATCTCGTCTAGTAGTAATATGCTAGGACTGTACGCCCTATGGCCAGTTCTAGAGCCACTAAATGAGCTACGCTTGCAGTATCGGCACTCCGTTCTCCGATGGGCTTGAGGGAGGGAATCGCCACCTTGGTGCAGGGCTAACGCAAAACTACTTCGTGTAATATCACCCATGAACGAATTCAGCGGTCGGAAGAGAGGAGGAGTAGGTAAGGAGGAGGGAGAGGAGGAGTAAAGAAGGAGCAGAGGAGGAGGAAGAGGAGGAAAAGAGGAGAAGGGGCGTACCCTCCTCTTCGTATTTTCCTCTCATCCTCCTCAAGTGCTGCGCTCTAGTTTCGCATTACAGAGATTTGTAAACGTCTCATTTTTTTCTTGTCACTGGGATGCGACAGCAAAACGCAAGGTCCAAACACAGTGCATGACACAAGCACCTTCGGTTGCTCCTGCACGTGCAAACGAAAACACTCACACAAAATAGGGTGTAGAGTCGTGCAAATTTACCAGTTCGTACTGTATTTTTTTAAATTATTCTTATAATATCAGGAACGCTTTATTTTAATTAAGAAAATATATACTTAGCACGACTCCCATTAGTAGGTACCCATTTTTTATAGATATCATTTTAATATTTCATAAAACTAAGATGTCAGAAAATCAAGCAAAAGCCACAAAACAAAAATTTCATGTGAAAGCACTGTTTAAGCTCAACATTACATGTTTAAGCGATTTTCATATGTAGCAGTGAAGCTGCACTTTGCACGGAAATTATTACCACCATTTAAATTATTGTAGTAGTTTCTTGAAACAGAAATTATCTAATTAAGTAAATTACCAGAGTGTGCAAGGTAAATAGACAAACAAAGCGGCACCTACCTGAACTAATATTTTTCAAACTTTTTGTCTTCTACTTTGATGAGGAACGACGAGCAGTCAAATAGCTCCGACTTATAAAATCCCGAATATTGCATCTAATTGGGCTGCAAACATTCTTATGTTTGTTCCAATCTTTTCGTTGATCCCCAAAAGAAAATAATTGTGTTTATACATGACAGGTGCATCACGTTGGACCCGTTAGCAGACACAGCTTTAAATATCGCTAAGACGTGTGTCAGCCAACAAATAAAGAACTAAATAAAAGAAAACAAAAATTGAAGAACCTCAAATTACTGTGCTAGTGTCGCGACTGACTACTCTTCTCGACGAAGCGTCTGAAAAGCTTTCTTGAGTTCTACGGATCGAAAGCGAAGTACCTGCGTACACGGAAGTGGCAAAGAAACGGCTGCATCCCTGAGTGGGAAAAAAGAACCGCCTAAAAAGGCTTTCAGGTCATGTTTGCTGTTCCAAAGAAAGGTAAATAGCACCATTCGAAAAGCAAACAAAAAATAAATAAAACCGCGTTAGAAATTTTGAAAGTATTATATTTGTTTATTTCTTGAAGTCAAGACTGTTTTATATATAAAGCGCTGACTCAGACATTTTTTCACAGGGGTTCTGAAATTGAAGTTTCAGCAAAGCAGATAAAGTGAAAAGACAAAAAAAAAATACTGATGGGTTTAAACAAAATTTGAAAATAATCTCGAAACGCATCTCCTACAGATCCGTGATTGTCGGTTTTACTTCATTTCATGAAACTCTGCCGATCACCACAAGTCACTTGAGACGAGAGCGTTTCACGTGTGATTCGTGTATGAAACGTGCGGAATGTAGTAAAACAACATGGATCTTGTATATGTATTCCCTCGCGGCAATTATTTTGCCAAATAAAATCACATAATTCATTATATTAAAAAAAAACAGGCGAGATTTCTACCTTTGCACGAATCCAACGCGCTCAAAATTCCGAAACGTCGGCTTCTCCGCAATGCACATAGAGGAGCCATTCACTGCAATCTGCAGTGAATGACAAAGCCAGTATGTGTCAACATATATATATAAAAAAAACACACAAAAAAAAACACTGGGTGTTACGACATTGAATATGACGTTTTCCGTGCTTAGTGCCAAAAGCAGGCAGGTTTTTATTTTTACGTTTAGGAACCTATTATTGGTCACATCATTTGACCAGCTCTGACAGTAGATTGCAGCGGTTTGTTTTTCCACGTGCTTTGCAGCTAACTAGATGTTGAAGATTTTGTTTGCAATAAGACGATCTACAGGTTCCACCTGAGTTTGTAAAGACCGTCATTTCTCACTAATAGCTGAAGAAGCGCTGGGCCTGGCCATCTGTGCTCAAGCTTTTTGGATGGACTGATGGATGTACGTAAGAACAAATAAACTTCACGCCTGAGATAGAGGGCTTGAATTGCCGCTCCATTTTATGTGCAGCTCTCTTTATTCTGGCATATTTTGCATTTAGAAAATGGCCTTGTGTTTTTTTATATGGCACCTGAAGTGAAACAAATAAGTCCAAACAGTAAACGGAAGAAATACGAAAAATAATTCCACGAAGAATTATTTGAGATCGCTTTACGTGATTCGAAACTGTCAGGATTCACTTCTGTGATTGTTCCTAGAGTGATTCTATTCTTTACGTCAAAGATTTGGAAACCCCTGGGATGTTTTTATGAATTGGTACACTCAACAACTGCTAGTGGAGAGAGCGCTCGCAAAGACAAAGAAGAAAGAACTGAGAAGACCAGATGCACCTGGGTGTCTACGGATTGGCGGACTCTGAACAATGCCCGCGGAAACTAGCTTGCCAAACTTTCGCCCGAAAAAGAGAAAAAGAAGTATCTGGCTCGCGTTCAATGCTGACACGTTGCCTACCAGGGCCAGGACGTGAGCTCCAATCTACATGAAAGGCAACTAGCGTTAATGAGAAGACTACCTTAATTAGGAGAGCAATTAGTGAGAGGTGTTTTTGGCATAGCCTCAAATACTAGTATGTTTTAAGGTCGTAGTTGGCATTTTCTTTGGTCTACTTGGCAACACTACAACCATCAGGCCATTAATCATCTGATATATATATATATATATATATATTATATATATATATATATATATATATATATATATATATATATATATATATATATATCAGCGTCGTGGTTAGCGAGCGAAGAGGCGCAGGGGACGCACCTCCACCAAAATGTTACGGTGTTGCCGTTGAAGGAGTGGTCCAGCTAGGAGTCAGTCTCTGGCGGTCGGCTTTTATTTGGAACTGCCGGGCTCAGCTCGAGCTGTCGCGCGCCCTAGCTATTTTTCTGGTGCCCTCTTTTTCTTCTTCTAAGTAACATTATATATATATATATATATATATATATATATATATATATATATAGGTATATGCATGGATAACGCGTAGGTATAATATATATATATATATATATATATATATATATACGTATAGGTATATATATATATATATATATATATATATATATATATATATATATATATATATATTACTATGGTACGCGGTCTCCAAATAGAAAGTAATCTAAATTATGCAGACGAATCAACCGTAGTTGATCGAACGCATGAAAGTTTTTTACGAAACCGCCGAAAATCGAAATAAACGGCGAATCCGGAATTAGACCTCCCAGACTCCGATTCTCCGGGCAGGACAGTGGGATACGCTGAATTTGCCGTTTATTTTGATACGCCATTTACATAAATTTCGGCAATTTCGTAAAAAAAAAATGTTTTTTCGATCCAGCATGGTTTATTTATCTGCGCTACTTTTGATTATGTGTATATTTTTGAAAAGTGCAGCCGTAGTAATATTGTGAATGAAGAGGCGAGAGAGTGATGATTGAATTAATTTTTCTGAGGTCAGGAGAATGCGAAACGGAACGAGATCTGGCGAAAAATCGGACTAAAGTTGGCACAAGCTTTGCCTGAAGTGGCGACCCCTTAACCAAAAATACCACAACGGCCTCTGGTTTTGGCAGACTCAATTCTTGACCAGCGCTATTTATTGTTGGTCTCGAATTCGCTTCACTAGATAGATCCCAGTTACTTGCTTAATTGAGGCCTATGCTAGTCCGAGTTGCTGCAGTGACATAAGCACTTCATTTCAACTCGAAAATCGCGGAAATGGCCCGTCTTCCAAGGCTTTTAAGGAACCATTCCTCCTCAACGGGGCATGCTGCACCCTATATATCTGTGGGTAGTCTCCTGACTTTAAAGGAATAATTAAGTAAAAGAAAAGATTTTGTAAGTGGTACAATAAGTTTGTTGACGTTTTTTTCCACTAAACACAATGTTTTTACCAACATTTACCTGGTTAGACGCAAGTTAGCTTCCATCAACGTGCTTACATCTTGTAGATTCTAACCAATTAGAGTATACTCTAATTGGTTAGAGTTTACTGAGTGCACTTTGTTAGCACACAAACTGGTGTACTAGAGGTTGTTAAGTTAATTTCATTTAAGTATATATTTAATTAAAATGAGAAGTTTGACTTCTTATGCAACGTTTACGTACTGAGGTATTTTCGGCGCATTTGTAACACAACTTACAATTAAGTTTTGGAACTGGAACATTGTGTCCGAAAATTTTTAATTCTTTGTTCACTTTAAACAAGAAAAGTTAGTGTTTCACAATTGCAAGTGCCTTTTACGTTGCGCCAGGAAGTGTCTAATATTCGAGAAGTCAAAATATAGCGATTTTGCCGAGGCTATCTACAAAACATATCCTTATTTTGTTTTCAAACTTCGCTTGGCTAGCACTTGAAAAAAAAAGGTAATTGAAAATATATGGCCTTAAATTAGAAAGAAAACATGTTTGGCAAAATATATGTAGCACTCAATCACGCTGTTGGAGGGTTTCTGTCTCAACAACCAGTGGCACTCGAGAACTACAATCGCAGCGGCTGTATTTTATTTTATTATCGCCCAGGCATCATAGAGCATTAAACAAAAATCCTGCCAGTTTACTTCACATAGGGCACCGAAATAATTATTTGTGCTCTGATGCTTGAACTGCCGGCCGGCCGCTGCGTACAGTCAACTTGGCAACTGACGTGCAGTCGCTGCTGGACTCGGCGCTCTCGTTTTGAGGCCTCGTCCCTTGCTCTTCCCTTTTATATTGCTACGCCAACCGTTCTGGCTCCTGCGCCGCTTTTGTGGTGCACAAATTCGCGAGCAAGGACCTTCTTATTGTGTGTGTAGTCCGCTTCATTGCCGCATATCGCACCCAGAGAAAATGCCACACTCGGACACCAAAGCTCTGAGAACTTGCCCTTGAAATGCTGCGGATTAAAAAAACAACAACAACAACAACATGAAATACTCATTTTCCGTATTGCCCAGAGTAACGACATCTCATCTAGCTTAGTTTTCTTTCCGTAAATGACCTAAGCCTCCGTCCTAAACTTACACCGGCTCCTTTTCCGTGCCGTCAACAGTTCCACGATCGATTTGTGCCTATTTAAGTTTAGTCTTGCCCAACGCTCTCTTTTTCCCTCTGTGGCCTCCGAACACCCGCACATTACCAATTTTGTGGGCGACCAATTTTTCTCACCGCTTTCATTTCGCTCCTTTTTTCCCCACTCCGCCAAACTTTTGATTACCTTTTTTTTTTCTCGCTTATTTTAATGCTTTGTTTGGCTTTCCATTAAAAGAAACTTTGAAATGAAAAGAAATTGCCAGGTGACTCATTTCTGTTTCTGGGGATTTTAAGACATTACCAATGCTCTTCGTTTTCTTTTTCTATTTTTATCACTTCATTTTTTTTTCTCTTTTCTTCCTCTCCTACCTTTCTTTCTCATGCCACCAGAACGGTGCTCTGCTTAGAGGCTGGGAGTAGACACTCTGCTTCTCAGGTGGCTTTCGGAAAAAGCCGCACCTTTTGTTCCGTGGTTGAATGTATGGTTGAATGACTTGCATTTTATTGTTGTAACTATTTATTTGTTTGGCAAGTCATTATACTTTTATGTGAGGTAATATTTTCGGGTGTCTCCGAAGTGTCACACCGGTAAGCAAAACTTTCGGTGTTCTAACTACCAGATTGCATAATTTTCATAAACAAAAAGTCTGAATGCCAGTTGAACATAATTGATTTCCGTATTAAAGATACCCCAAGAGAACTGCTGAAAGGATTCTAATTGCTATTTCAAAATAAAAACACTAGGGCTTCGAACTCGATTCAAAGATGTACGAGATACAAAAATAACTTTTTTGTACCCCACTCAAGCTTGATGAAGACAAACTTAATGATTATTAAAAAGTATTGTTTATTTTGACACTACTGTATACAATGTAAACAACAAAAAAATACTAGTGTGGCGTGCCTTTCAAACAAGAAGTGCGAATTTGTTCAAGATAAAGTTTGAGCCTATATGCGATGTACTTTTATGCGTCCTAAAGGTAAAGAACGGGCAATGACTGACGCTGCTTTTTTTCGTGAGGAGTAAAAAATGTTCTCCTTTGTCAAAGTTACCTGGTGACGCCATTGGCAAAAGCTGGGAACAGGCCCACTTGTCACAGTCAAGTCGTCATAGGGAAACTGGTCATAGGTGAAGTGGTCAAAGAGGGCATCTCATTCTAGGTGGACCCGCAGTAGGGAAAGTGGTCGCAGTGACCTTCTCGTTCTTGGAACGTTCGTCACAAACTTTTGTAAAAGTGGAGCGGGGGTTGCTTCAACCTGATATGTGGTCGAATCGTACTGTGTAGCAGTTTCAAACTTGGCCTCTTCTTTTGTTTCTTTGCCATGGGCGGTTGGGGTCGGCTTTCCGATGTTATCTTCCCTTTCGACGTCCCTTTGTTGTTACACCCTTTTTGGAAGCTTTGCTAGGTCGGAACTTACTGCGAAATGACAAAACGGCTGTCACCCTGTGGTATGCAGACCTCCACACCAGGATGCTAGGAAGCGTAGCAGTTAGTTTTCGTCTTTAAGGGCGCTTTCTTTGTACTCTATCTCTACTATCATATAGGCTATACCTATGGGCGAATGTGCAGACACGTATATATACATGCACGAATGTTCAGTTTTATAATATCGAACAGATTTATTTAAAAAGACCCGTAAAGATGGCACTGACACGGTCCGTCCAGGTGAGTCTATACTGCCAAGGGTATTCATTATGTGGGTGGCTAGAACACGCTAGCGCTATGTTCTGGTTCTGTATTAGATTGAAAGATTTGCTAAGTACAACTTTAGTTAGTGGACCATAAACAGATGGCTCCAATTGGACAACTTAGAGAGTGTCATCGAAGACTCTACTAAACCAACGCTTTTCATGATACGACCTGAAGCTGGTTGTTATACTCGGTCATGCGCTATAAGCTTGCTCACTTTGATAGCACGAGCACACACGCCCAGCAATAGCGGAACGGCGGATGACTAGATCGTTACGCGTTCCGCAACTGTAGCTGCGCCTGCATCAATAGCGGTAACTCTCAGGTATGGCCCAGCGTGCGATATGTACAGACCAGCACGCGCGTGTTCGTCGTTTCGGAAAGCGAGCAAAGCACGCCCCATACTCACGACCTCTCAAGATGGCAGCTGCTAGTAGCTCTTTTTAAGAAAAAAAATGAAATAAGACAATGTCACGTTCTTTTTTTAGTTTTTATATTATTATTTGACATCAGTTGTCGGAGCCGAATTGCAAACGCAATATCGGCGAGAAAAGGTAAACAGTGACGAAGTAAAAAAGTGCCGACTTGCCCTCTGTTACGTCTTCTCCGTGTACGAAATGCCCTTGACGACTTGCCCTATTTGACCAGTTTACCTATGAAGGTTTGGCTGCGACGAGTTGGCTTGTGACGAGTTCTGCCTAGGGCCACGAATGATAAACCGTTCCGGCGAACTACGCGCCCGCCGTATCAATGAATCGTCTTCCTTTCTTCGCTTCACGCCTCTCTCTGCGTGTAGGTAGTGGTTGGAATGTCATGACGTGGCAAACGATACGCGTATCCCTGGTCCAACATGCTTCTACCGCACTGTAAACATTCCTGGAACGGAGCATACAAGGCGCCTCATCATATAGCACGCCTGTAGTGTGGGAAAGCATCTTCGCTTTCGTTCAGTTCTGTCTGAATATCGAACGAAGATATTCCAGTAAGATTGCTCGGGGGCATGAAGCTGGGGTTATGACCCTGCGTATCGGCGACTAACGTTCCTTAAGGCGTCTTAGTGGAAACGACCACGTCCCGTTTATCCTAGACGTGCACCGCGACAAAGGCGAAAAATGTAGTCAACCATTAAACATTTCCGTTCGTGCCTTGCGATTGCCTACTTCGCTTCCCCTGCTTGCACTTGCGAATGATTGAACGATCCTAGTGTTTGGAGCTTGCAGTGTCACGTTGCAATTTACTCTTGCTTGTATTTCCTCCACGGTATCCTTAGGATTCCGCATGGTCTATATGGTGGCAGTGGCAAAAGTAAATATATGTTTTGTTCTATCGAGAGACCTGATATTATTGGTATAATAAATGGGGCCCAGGAAGTGCGTAAATATCCTTTATGAATAACGCTTTTATGGTGCTGACGTTCTTTCGAGGCCAAAGTACACCGTATAAATGAATGATCCCGAAAGCCTATTTATGGAGACTTATCTTGCGTATTCCATTGTTCTTTGATTCATCTCGCCAAGCTACATTTCAGTCATGCGGTTTGTTTGTCATAAGGTAACGTTTGTAAGTTTTATAATTGCTTTTTTTCGATTCCGCTTTACTTGTTTTTTACTTGTTTCTCTTGTACGTATAGCCAGTATCTGTGTCAGGGGTTGTAACGCAAGACAGCTGATATGACGTCGAGCCAACGCCCACGCTGGAGAGGGCAGTGATCCTGGGCTCAATTCCCACCCATGCCGGCTTCATCTGGATGAGCATCGTACCGGCATGCGGTCGAGCATCATTGCTGCGTGACTGCCGTTAAGAACACGCTAGCTGACAGTTGGGTAGCACTGGCTAAACTTATTATGTACAGCTGAGACACCGGATGCCGATAGGGGCTAAACATAAAACGCAATTATTCACGCCTAATAGAAACATCTACGACGTAATTTGCGACCTACGTTTTGGGGAAACTGTAGCCGTATCTCTTTACACCTAAAGAAGGGAAGTAACCACAATTTTGATTCACACTTCTTTATTTTAATTTAAAATAAGACGTGTTGAATTGCTATTTTATTTTTTTTCTAGAAGAACTCGCCCAAACCCTATAAGTCGATATCGTGTGATTAATACATTTTTTAACTGCTTGAAGCCAGGTTCTTGCAATGACGACACAGATCAGGCTTCTGAACTGTCCCGGTGGGCCTGCGGGCCCAAATGTATACATATTGTACCAAATAAAAAAAATGAATTGATAACTTGAAATACATATTGAATAAGAAGAACTTGTGCCAACAGACAATGTATGAACAGGTTCCCCACAAATGTACCAGCGTCTGGCGTCGTCAACGAAAGGGCAACTGACCCGAAAGCAGTCCATTTCGCTGCTTTTTTTTTTTTTTTTTGCACGCGGTAAGTTAGGAATGTTAGGAATCAGAGCACAAAATGACTGCCAAGAACGAGCTGGAAACTTTCTAGGGAAAGTAGAAATAATTAAAAGAAAGAAACGAACACGATGTCAAGCCGGAGGTATAACAAACCAGAGGATAGATAAAACATTCAAACAACTCAATCTTTTTATTATATCGGGATTTAAATCAAGATTTAAAATCTTGATTTTAATCAGACAAAATTTACTCTATAATTTCAATCACATTTGCCATGCAAAAACAATTCCAATTTTTTTATTTTTTTCGTGATTGTCTATAGTTTGATGCTTTCTTTAATGATTTATTTTGTATTTAAATCAAATGACCTTGGAGCAAAAAAAAATAGAAAGCTTAACATGACCTAAAAAAGAATGCGCTCCTTAGCAAATTGAAGCGTTGAGCTTGGACTTCTGCCTTTCACTAAGTTCGTCAGCTGCGTAACGTCGTATTCCATAACAATCAAAACGCGAAAGAAAAACAAAAGTGAAAACAGATAGATAAGTAATTGTAATAAAGTGAGAACACTAAATAAATCTAAATAACATTTTGTTTCGTTTTGAACCAACTAAACAAATCGAACTATTTTTGTTCTACTAGGATTATTACAGCAATAACATTATAATTAAACTGTATATTACATTTACAGTAAATCTTTCTTCCGCAATGTTGTCAGTAATCCGACGAAATCAATCTGCCATGTTGACAAAGTTCTAGCCGTAAGGGAAACTATTTCTTAGCAACTGTGATTTAAATAAAAGTATTTTTATTTAGACCAGTTTCAATGAAATACAACAGGTTCAATTTTTCTTCGTTCATATTTTTTACACCGGGGTTCAAATCACAATCCGCTGCGTAACAGCCGCGTGAATTGACACTCAGCCACGCACACGAGAATGTGTGCTTTCTTGAATGAGAAGAGGCAACAAAGCCTCCACTACGTTACAGTTTGTGGACCCACGTGGCTGCCGTCATAGCTTATCTCCGTCAACATTATTAGGTTAGATCAGTTCTGGAACTCCCGCGGGGGGGGGGGGGGGGAGTTCCACAACTGATTCCCCTCAATCACTTCAGCCCGCCTCACGTCGTCTGAAGCGCCATCAGGATTTTCGTTTCAAAACTGCACGTTCCATAGAGTATGCTGCAACGCAGTCTAGGCGCTGTGCTTCCGAACGTACGTATTCCAAAGAATACACTGCAGGTACCGATGTAGCCGCCGTCCGGCGCGGCGAAAGGCGGGAGGCGAGTCATGGTGAAAGAGGGGGGGGGGGTGTACTGCTTGTGCAAGGAGCGCCTATGAGCAGTTCTGTAAGTGACGTAATCTAATTCCGTTGATCTCCGTGCTGTGTAACGTCATCCTCAGACTCCGGTTGCCAGAAAATAAAACTGAAACGACTGAGTATAAAAAAAAACAATGATATATTAAGTAAAATAAACGCGTATTTTACGCTGTGTTCCATGATTGGCAACACCACCACCTGAATATTCGGCATCGGCCTGATGACACGGGTTATTGTTTGAATGCATCAGTTGCATTGTTTCTGATACAAGTTTTGTGGGAATGCAGTGACTGATGCCTGTAAGTTTCAATTAAGATCTTTTATTACCAAGGTGAATGTTACAAGAGAGAAAGATCCCAAACGACAGCCACTAAGGACTAGCCGAAAGATGTTACTCATAATTAAAGTCGATGATCAAGGGGATCCGATCTCTGAAAACTAACTTCCTTTATGTTATAACTTCGCGACCAATGCACCTCATCTTGAGGTCACAAACAATGCCCCTCAGGTTGAAACCAAAGAAGAGTGCGTGAATGCTTTCAGGAGCGTGTTTAGCAAGTGCAACTCACCGAGAAACAAACAATCGAGGATAGTAAACCGAAACCGCTGACACTGTGAAAACTCTCCTTCGTCTATGCATAACGCACTCAGTGTTCAAGCCCGCTGAGACAACATTTCTAGATCGATGTCTTGTTTATGACGTTCGTCCCAAACATCATAGAGAATAATACGTACGTCCTTGGAACTTTCCAGAGGCTCCGAAGAACCCCGACACGACCGAACAAAACGTGGTTCATTGAATAGTATTCTGGCGCGAATACATATATTTACGCTTAAATATTTGCTAAGAGTGCTGCGCTCACATCGTCAAAATGCCCAGCACTCATTTCATAATTGATTTAAACGGTATATAGTAGCGACGTTTTTTTTTTTCTAGTATTCCTCGACAAGCATTTGTCGTTTGCTTTGGTATGATGCAAGGGGAAATTTTCATGTTCCTGACGTCTGGCCTTTCTTTTGTCACCTCTCTTCTATGATATTCAGAAATTGTAAACGTTTGCTCTACATTGTAGCAGTGAGTTTGGTTTTTACACAGGAAAAGAAACCTCCCTGGTTTTTCCCACGTTCCGTAGAGGCGCGTGGTCACGTTTATTTCTAGGGAGCCTTTAGCCTCCTCTCGCCTTTGCTAGTGAGAGCTGCAAAACCGCACACTTCATTGCTCTTCACAAAAGAACAGTTTTATCACTGATAAACACAAAAAGCAAAAAAAGAAACTCGTTTTTTTGTTTTTTTCTACTGACAGGTCGTTTTGCGCCATGAGCAACCAGCCGCTGCTTGACGAGGCAAGAACCGTATACCAAGCTCAGATAGCTAACGCTGCTTCGATATTTTACAGATGATATTGAACGAACCCATAAAATTTCAAGAAAGCCAAAATAAAACGCTGCAACCGGATACTCCTAATTCACCAGACGACGTTTCTTTTTTAGTTATCGATCACGAGGTTTGTCGGTGCCCCAGAAGAACTGCCAGCGATGAACGTTTGTGCCGGAATGGTTCTTTTTGTCCACACTGAAGACTCAGCCTCCCACCATCCGGCGAGCGTTTCTTAACGACCAACACTAAGGTACCTTTAAGATCGTCGATAGGATGCCTCTCCTTGTCGCGAAATATGTGTCCTTAAGAATTCGGAGAAACATTATTGAGGAGAACTTCCAGCAGCACCAACTGCTTAAGTGCAACAACGCTTGAAGAAGAATTAGTCAAACATGAAAAAGATGCAGCTGTATACTTTATTATTTCAGTTGCAAGAAGAGAAACTCAATAGTGTTGAATTTAAATGGCGCGTTCTATCTGAACCTTGGTAACTACTAACGTATACCTATTGTCGTGGCATGTTCAGAACGCAGCAGGTGCTGCGCCTCCAGACCAATCCTTCTAACTTCATAACGCTTCGTCCCAAACGCAGCCAAAGCCGGCCGAAAGCAAAGACCATCTGCTGGAGAAAGAGTTTTTACTAGGTTTTTAGCCTGCCACCGATTATAGTTACTTTCTCACCAATCGATAAATACATTGTTTACTTTGTTTTTAGTGACGTCTACATGTCTAGTCACAATGCAAAGAAAGGCGGCGCGTTTAATTGTAAAGTATACGTGTTTCTGTAGTCGACGTTTTCCAGAAAGCAACTCGTCGTTTTGTGCCCTCTGCAGTCCTCTCAATCTAAGTGGACAGATCCAAAAGCCAGAGCTGCGTGCAGAAGCATCAGTTGATATGTTCTTCCGGGCGCGGGTCCGGGAAATCCATCAGCGGGGTTGCTTCCCTCGGCCTCTCATGATGGATGAGTCCGTGGTGATTGACAGCCGGGGCAAGGCCTTTTTTTGGTTCCCGGTCGTTGAAGACGGATATCCCACACTTTCTAGCATCGAGACTAGTCGCCTACGTTTGAGAAAGTGGAACGCGTGACTTGACTCCGTGACGTGAACAACTCTTGCCTGTTTTTCTGCATAGCTGTTGTTTTCTCGGAAAATTCGGGTGCGCCCTTTCGTGGTGATGACAAAACGTTAGATGATGAATAACTTGTATATACTGTCAAGTTCGAAATTAGAGACGTTACTTTGTCTTTCCCTGATTCGGAATAAGAGAGGAACAAAAACAGCTGCACGTTTTATATTTGATTACAAGGGCAGCTTACACCATTTTTCCGGCTATACTACCGTTCAATCTACAAATTAGGAAAGCTTTTACCTACAAGTTCAGAAGCATTGTGTCACTGAAACACAATCACCTTCTACAATAAGCACTTCAGCTAATTTTATTTCTACATTGTTTTTGGGTTTGCGCTAGTGTAGCTAGAATATATTGGAACAAAATCTCCATCGGTAGTTTCCCGCAGAGCAAACAGTGGAATAAATAGTACTTTTAAGGACACCGTTCACAAAATGTCCAGGTGCTTTCATCGCACTACTAAAGTTGAAGCTTGGGCTAGCTCGTCATGACATATCTGAAGATTAAAACAGCGTCAAAGAACAAGGAACCCGAGGAAGAAAGACACAGATACACAGACACATCGCCGATTCACAACTACAGGAGTTCCGACACACCGCTGTGTTTGTGTGTTTTTTCATCTGGTCCCTTGTCTTTTGCGCTGTTCATTACATTAACTTCAAAATGTAATCTGCGCTCTCATCAAGCAAGCGTGAAATCATGCGCATTATTCCTGTCCCAATGGACCAGCGGCTTAACTCTCCTAAGGCAGCGTGCGAGGCGTCACAAGGATTATGGAAACGTCCTGTATGCTCCCTCCTTGCGCCGGATGCGTCTGCCACGTTAGACTAAAGGAAGTGAGAGAGAGAAGGAGGATAGCTCAGTGACACCCACTACTTTACTAGAAGAATACATTCTGCTGCGCTCACTTTCATTACACTGCGCGTTTAGAGCACAAATTCTTCCCCCAGTGGTGTGTGCATACCGCGTCCCGGAGAACGCATCAGCAACGCGCTGTTCACGCTGTCACGCTGCGCCGTGGAAGAGGGCAGCCGCCGACACAATGATATGCATTATTCGCCAACACAGCAGAAACGGGGGTCTGCGCTGTCTCGAAGGCTGCCCACGACGATAGATGGCTGCAGCCACCCCTCCAAATGGGAAGGGGAAATTCCCGTGTCTTCACGCGTCCTGCCGTTTCAGCTACTATGCAGGAGATGTCGGCTCCAAGGCCATTGGATTTTCACGGTGTAAGAGGTATTTCCTTGTGAAGTATTTGGTGTCACGCCTGCCCTTGTCCTTTCTTATGCGCTACCTCCATCATATGCATCGTCTGCTACAGTCGGTTCTATACAGTCCCAGAATTCATCTTACTTCCACAGGTACCGTCTTGTTTCTTAGTCGTTGACAGTACTACAATGCCCCTAATCATCAAGGCTCTCTTTTTTTTTCTCGTAACCTATTGCAGATTGCCACATGGGAGCGAAAATACTTTCATTTAGTTCTGTTTTTTTCTTATAAAAAAAAAGAAAAAAAAGAAGAAAACCTGGTTCGTAATTAAGAGTATCATGATCGACAGAACTAAGTTGTACGCAATGCTCTCCTTCTACACCTCAATAAATACACCTGCGACACACTGAAATTTAATGTAATTTCCTTCGAAAGACATTATACGATCGGCTAGGCATCTCGCGATCCTGACTATGAAGGTCGATTGTGCACGCTGCTTCTACATAAACAGTGCACGCTGATTGGCTGATAGCATAATATCATTAGATAAAAATCGCATGAAAGTTTTGAGAGTGACAGGGGTATAAGCTAATGTCTGTGACGCCTCGACATACCATCCGCCGTATAGAATAAAAGTGGAGCATAATTCTGGTCAATCACTCGTCTTAAATGCGTTTTCAGTGTGTGAAAATACGTCGAGCAGCATTTCCGCCAGCAGTAGTGACCTAGTTCACCTCTAGTTACGAACATATTTGTCCTGAAATAGCTAGAAACGTTCGTAAATTACTTCTATATAAGAGGTAAATTTCGCAGAAATTTTACGTATTTGCTTATATGAAAACGTGCGGTGCTGCCTTTGGCCGAAGGAAACCACACTTCCAACATGAACATGTGTGAGATATATGGAAACAGAATCACGCTATTCTTCTGCGTGGGTTGTTAATGCCCACGACATGTACTTCATACCGTGCGATGATAAAGGTATATCATTCCTAAGTAAGTTCGACGCTTTTTTGGGCTAATAAGGTTCATTATAAAGGGAACATGAAACTATTTTTCTACTGGCGCTAAATACTGCTCAGAATCACTCCCTAACATTGATAACTAACTGAACTTGCCTTAGTTTTTCTTTCTAAGTAATGACAGTCAACAAATAAATTCGAGAAATATGAGCATCGTTCATCCCCTCAAACTGGAGGCAGAACAAGCGGCCACATGGCCTGGTGCCTATCCAATGGCGCCAACACTAATCATAGTTACGCGCTTTGGTCGGCAAAGTAAAAACGCGTGCTGAGCTCAAGGCATTGTTAGAGTTCGGCAATTATCATCACTGCAGTGGTTGGACTAGGGTATGGACACGAGCAAATAACCGAGTGTCCGCGCACCGAGGCATTGTTTGTTATGAACCGAAGTCGAGTGCTCACGTGTCCAATTCATGAGCCGCGTTCGACAGTCGTCTGGAGCGTGGCTTCGATCGTACAATTACGTAATCAAGCTTTGCGAAGGCAAGACTGAAAGGAATATTTCCCTTTAACCTCGCAATTTCACCACAACCGAGAAGCTTTTGAATCAGTGGCGGTCCGTACGAGTACACTTGGGCGAGACTAGGGGCAGTACGCCTCCGTAATGTGGTGAACATCCCAACGGTATATCGTTTCATGACCACTTAAAGTCGCAAGTGTGGCAGCAAAAGAGCCACTTACGAGCCAGAAGCGGGCCTTCGGCGAAAACACATACAAGGCAGCGCCTGGGAATGACGTCATCCATAGCGGATCCGAGACCCGCCCCAAGCGGCAAACAGGCTGAAGATTGAGAGGAGACGCCGCAAAGCGGCAGACATGTTTGTTTGGGAGTCGCTGAGAGAGAGAGAGAGGGAATATACTTTATTGAGATCATCAAGGATGACTTTGGGTGTTCACCCTGGAATGGTCCCTATGTCCGGGGTTCACATTGTCCTTGCTCGCTTCATCGGCTAGGGTAACCAGCTGGCGCTGATCTTCCGCGTCCGAGGCTCTGATGGCCGTCTCCCAGGAGTTGAGGTGGTTTTGAAGCCGTGCTGCGTCTTGTGATTTTGAATGTTTCGGGCAGGCCAGGACCACGTGGTAGATAGTCGCCTCGGTCCTGAATCGACAGTTGGAGCCATGTGGGTGAGGGGTAGAGGTGGAGGTGAAGCAGGTTGAGTCTGGATGGCGTTGGGTAAGTGCTGGTTTGGAGCAGGCGCCACCTGACCTGTTCCCCTTTGTCAAGCATGTGATGAGGTGGTGGTAAAGTGCGCCGTTGCTCCCGATAGTAAGTGGTGATGTTCGTGGAGGTGGTGAGTGTGGTGGGTTGGTCCGGGGCGCATGTTCTCGCGCAGTGGGTGGACGTCTATAAGGGACCTCCAAGCGGGTGGTATACTGGATCTTTTTCGACATGGATAGGGGTGACATGTGAGTTGGGAGAGGATGGCCCTTCCTGGAGGTGCTTTGCCGAGTCTGAATAGTTGGTTGACGCGGTGGGCCTCAACCAACTCTGTGAGCGTGTTGTGGGCGCCCATCTCCATGAGTCTTTGCGTGGTTGACGAGGCTGGTGTAGGGCCGTTTTGGTGATTTTTCCGATGGTAGTTTCCAACCGGGCGTGTTCCGTTCTGAGGAGATTCGATGTAAGGAGGAGCCAAGTAGACTATGCGGGATGCGGCAAAGGCTTGCACCAGACGAAGGGTGTCTGCTTCCCTCATTCCCCTATGTCTAGTGGTGCCTCTTTGAATCATATGGCCTAGTTGGCCCAATTGTTGCTTGAGCAGGTGGATTCGAATGAGTCCATTTGTTGTTGGCTTATATGTGGAGGCCCAGGAGTTGGACTGGCTAGCCTGTCGGGTATATCTTTTGGCCTTCTGTGGTGAGGTAGACTGTCGGGTCTTGAGACCCGACAGTCTACCTGCGAAGGGTGTTGAACTGTCGGGTCTTGAGAGTTGCCTCTCTTTATAAGGAGTAGTTCTGTCTTCTGTGGTGCACATTTGAGGCCCATGATGTGCACATGTTTGGTAATAATGTCTGCGGCTTTCTGGAGCGTATCTTGGAGCTTGCCCAGGGGTTCGGTTTGGGGGTTCATAAGGTAATGTCGCCTGCGTAGAAGGCGACCTTGAGATTTGGGATGGGTTGCAGTTTATGCGGTAGGTGGAGAAGAGTGAGATTGAAGAGGAGTGGAGAGATGACTGCCCCTCGTGGGGTGCCCCTGTCACCGATCTGGAAGGTGTCCGACTCCAAGTCACCTATCTTGATTTGTTCTGTGCGTCCCGTTAAGAAGAATCGAATGTAGTTGTAGGCGCGCTCGCCGCAGTCAGTGTGTACTGACCGTGGTGCAGGTGTAGCGCTCGTGGGATGCTAGCCCGCGGCGGGGCCACTACAGACTCGCGTTTGCCGCTCTGCTATACTCTCGTTCAAGCTTCAGTCTGTTAGCGGTTTTGTGCGAGTCGGAGATCCACTGAAGACAACGATATTTGTTTCTTAGGGGGGGGGGCGGGTAGGCGCGGGCCTTTTATTCTATGAAACAACCCAACTTTTGACGTCATGCCGTTGCGGTGGCGCTGCTGTCGGCACTGCGCGAGCGCAGAAGCTTCGCCTCACGCAAATCTGGTTTCTGCGGACTTGCAATGCCCACACCCGGTGTGGATAAAGTCACTGGATCTAGAAAAGTGGCGTCATTGTCTTCACGTCTGCTAGTCGGACACAAACGAATACCAACATACAGCCGACAAAACCTCTCAAGGTGATTGGCTGATCTGTCTCGGTTGCCATGGAGATTGCCACTTTGGGTTTTTCAAATATTCGAAGCATCGGCCAATTTAAGTGTCTTTGGCACAAAATACCATTAAAGCCAGTACTGCAACTCCCGCGGAGCGCGGGAGACAAAGTGATGGCAGCGCCCCTGCCGAGCTGGGAGTTTCCGCAAGCAGACACATTCTCCACAACGCATTGGTTTTGCCAATCTCCTTAAAAGGTAACCAATGAATAAAAAACAAATTCACGGACATTTGCTGTTTGGAATGTTAAAAGTAGGTGCCACCTTTTATTCATGTTGACATCACCAGCCTTGGCAGATTCCGAAGTTTAGGATCAATTATCGTAAACAGAGAATAAGTTTCACTTTGCCTGTTTTATTCAATAGCTACTTTGATAGAAATATCAATGTTGTATATCTGTACAAAAGCACTATACTTAAACTGTTAATTTAGCAATGCACGTTCTCCATTATATGCTATACTCACACACTTTGTAAATAGAGTTTCCTGTGCTGTGTCGTAGCTGCTGAATGGGGAATCGGAGCTTGGTCAAGCTGCATTTCTGAAGATTTTTTCTCCGGCCTTCCATTCGTCACATGTATTTGTGGTGAAGAAATAAATTCGTATCCGTATCGTATCGTATCGTATCGTACCATATGAGGGAAGGACATTCTCTTCGCGTGGGAAATATGTTACTGCTTTCAGAGTGCGATTTTAGGGCACTCCTGAAGAAAACACTCTGTCAGAAATTATGTAAGCCGGGCAAAACACGAATGCACCTTCGCCCTGTTTCTTGAAAAAGGGCAATGCACAAAAAATTTCAGAACCTAGCTACGTTTAAATTTTACTGTTGTTATCGATCAATACGTTCTGTTGTTTCAATTGCCATTTCTCATGAATGTATTGCTTAAAACCGCTTTGTCGAATAGGCTGAGCTGACTAATTCCGCTAAGATCGTCTCCGGATGAAGAAGCAAAAGGCAATTTCGAACCCTGTACGTAACTGCGATGTCTGTATGGTCTGGAAGAAGTCGATTGTGCACATGCAAATCTGACGCTAATACTGAAACTATTAAAGGCGGATTTACAAAAAAGCTGACTTCTCACGCGTGCAAAAGGAAAAAGAAGAGAGCGTCGTAGCGCCAATAAGAGTGATTTCGGTCACGATACATACGGTGCGAAAAATTGCGATTGTTAGCGCCAGGACGACTACCGTCTTTGTTGTCTTCTACGATAAAGAGCGGCACCGGTTGTAGGGTCCTGAACTCCTTCCATTTTTCAATCCGCTTTCATTTTATGTTTCAGGTGACGCTACGCCGCCGCGTTTTTTCTTCCTCCTCCTGATTTTATGTTGTTATTGTTTTTTTTTTCTTTCTTTTCTTTACTGGACGTTCGAAGCTTCGCGTATTTTGCTTTGAATTGTTTGGCTTAATTTTTAATATCTTTCTTTCTCTATCCCCGCCGGTTCGTCTGCTACTCTACGCCCCGACATCTGGTGGGCCGTCTGCAACTTTTTTTTTTTTAACGGTCTTTTGCGATGACTTTTTATTTTCGCTCTTCGATTGAGTTTCTAATCCGAAATCTTTATATCTGCTATCTGATACTCTAACACATATATCAAAAAGTGTAAGCTCGTTATACGTTGCAATTCGGATTTATTTGAGTACGCGGTCAAGTCTGCTATGGGTCATCATTTGTTGATCAATCAGCCGCCTTCGGGCATAAACCAGCGCATACTTGGCGATGGACAGACATGCCATATGCCGCCTACCACTGCAAAAAACAGTTTTTGCGATGCGGTGGAAAATCCTTATTTCGCTTCCCGAAGATTGAGCAAACCTGAATAATCAAGCTGCTTCAAATTAAACTGCAAGAGCTATCCAAGTCTGGCTTCAAAATCAACACTGACGCCTCAACAAGGGATTATGACGACTCAACGGAGATGACGGAAGATTTTACGGACGACAGACCACACCTGAACACTCAGTCCTATGCAGCGGGGAATGCGGCCAGTAAAATCTGTCATCATGCTTGCCAAGCTCAAGTGCAATCAGAAACATGAAACACCTCGAAAGACATTGTGTTGAAGAACAAGAAATACTCGCATGTGAAAATGACACCACCTCACAACTTGGCTCGTCGTCCAGCCGGTAACATCAGCCGTGCATCGGACTCACATTTCACTCGTATATTTGGCAGATAGGAGGTTTTGACACTGCTACCAATTTTTAAATCGGGTGATAACAAGCATGTCACCGATTATGGACGAATTTCAATAACACGTGTACTATGCAAAGTTATGGAGCATGTCATATATACCCATATCATTAGCTACTAATGTGACAATCACCTAATCTGTACTAACCACCATGGATTCAGAAAAGGGTTTTCGTGTGGAACGCAGCTTTTTTATTTTGTTACTTATTTGTACGAAAACATTCCCCCTTCGAAACCTACTGATGTCATATTTATTGACCTTGCCAGAGCCTTCGGGTCCGTACCACATCAACGTTTGTTGTACATACTGTCTCAACTCAACATACTTCCTGTTATCATGCAATGGATTGCCACCTTTCTTGAAAATCGTAAACAGGCTACATATATCGGAGAGGTAAGTCTTCTAAATTATCAGTAAAGTCCGAAGTTCCTCTGTTCAGCTTATTGGGTACGCTTTTATTTTTTAATAACATAAACTAACTGCCACTACGCTTAACGTCCTCCATAAAACATTTTGCAGATCGCTGTGTTATCTACCGGCACTTCACCAACCCAGATAATTGAACACTGCTACAGCAAGACGTCAACATAATTTTACTTGGTGCAACACATGTCAACTGAGACAGAACACAAACAAAGCAAGACTTATAACATTAGCCACTCAGCATTCATCCACGCCAAGGAAATATTTGATTAACATTAACGTAAAGAAAATTCGAACATACACGCACTTAAGAGTAAATATTTGAGAGGACCTCACTTGGAACGATCATATTAATAACACCGTTTCAAGTGCATGTAAATTGCTCGGATACACCAAGCGCAAACGCTTCAGCTCACTTCAGAAAGTAAAATTAACCGCCTACAAAGCATTTGTGAGATTGAAACACGAATACATCAACATCATCTGGTGTTCTCATCACACCTTCGAAACAAGCTCGAATCTCTTCTACACAAAAACATCACGCTACATCATGCATGACTATTCAAAGACCTGGAGTGTTACCATTATCAAAAACCAGCTTGGAGTTAAAACCTCTAGCCGATAGAACTCAACTTGCCAGTCTTGTTTTCTTGCATGGCATTTACCACTCGTCATCGGAATTTCGTAGCCTCTATCTTCAAGATCCATCTTACATTTCAAAGCGCCGCGATTATCCACTCAAAATTTAGCATCACTTCTCCATAACTTAAAAATTTCAATTCCCCCTTTTACTTGCTATTGCTAACTGGAATTCCTTCGCCACTAACATCGGTCATAAAACTGATACCAATGAATTTCACGATATTTGTAATGTGTGATCAGCGTATTTTTTCAATGTTTTCTTGTTCACCTTTTATTTTTTTCCATTGAATGTTATATTTATTCTCTTCCTCATGTAATGTATACCTATTGGAATACCTTTGTGGAAATAAAATCTGATATGATCTGACCATTACTTGGGTTTAAGGAGTAATGGCCTGCGTTGCCTAGTGGCGTGTTGGGCAACATTATTCAGTGCAGTGGCACAAACGTACAATCATCGGGCTTTGTTGCACACTGCCGTTCCACTTTCATTTATCACTGTTACTGACTTCGAACGTTTTCATTGTTTCCTTGATATTACCCTGTCCTTTTAAGATAATGCGAGCTCCTTGAGAATTTTAGGTTGCCCAGGTTGGTAAATACCCCACACAGCTTGTGCGGATTGTAGAGTGCATGAAAACAAGCGTTGTCTTCGATGTGTACTTGGACAATGTCGTGATTTGAAACATAAACCTCGAATAATATTTGCTTGTCTTGTGTATGTGCATAAAAAAACATTGAACCATTAATGCAGTAATTAATGGTATGTTTGACAAAAGTGGATCAATCTGCGATGAAGGATAAATCAAGAGTCAGCATGATTCTAACAATTTGCAACAGAGCAAACTGATTCCTCTTTCGAAAGATTTTTTTCCTGTCAGTTTGTGGCAGTTTCTTGCGTACTACCGCTCACATATACAGTGAAGCTGCGGAGCAGAGTATGTTTGTAGCGAGCGCATTCACAATGCCAGAAAACTTAATTTTCAATCTCTTGAAGCACTATTTTTTATGTGGACATTCAAATGCAAAATACATTAACGGCTTTGCACTTCCACATATGATTGATATGGTCAAACCTATTTTCGAGCTCTCAACGTGAAAAGTGCAATGTAAGTGCGTAAATCTGCCTCGTGTTGAGAGTATTCAGCGCGCACATAGAGTTGTTCAAACCAACTTTTCCTAAGCTTTCAACACCGTATCTCTATCTTTAAGTGTCATTTGGTGGTGTAAGTTCGTATATAATAAAAACTGGAACGCAAAGTTGTGCCTTTTGTGTTTCTTGGCAAATAAGCCATAGTTGCAATAAGTATAAATTAATTGGCGTGCTGAAACACACTGCTTAGTATGAAGAAGATAGTGGCTTATTGGTGGTTTCCGCAACTGATAAAAACTTGTTCTTTTGCAATATGGATTACATGGTAGAGATTGATAGAAACACGGCTATGACGCGTGGGTGGTGATGTCTGATCACGCAATGCAAACGTGCCTAATTGTTTTTTTCCGTTTTCTGTGTTCCATGTGCCTGCTTAAGTGCCGCTCACTTTACTTTGAATGAAGCAAGGCATGAAGGACGGTACTTGAGCAGGCATGTGGAACACCGGAAAAAACATTTTGATTACGCGCCAACCGGCGAAACGCATTTCAGTTTCGCGCTTAAACCAATCGTTACGTCACAGTCGGAAGGAAATTGCGTTCTTTCCGTTTTATTTTTAATAAGGCGTCACTGCCCGTACGTCACAGGCAAGCATGACATGACAATGCCGCTCATCTCCCAGATGGCGCTGCTCCACATGAGTCGCCATCTTTGCGCCTTATGGGCTTCTATGGAAGCTTCACTACCATCTATACATATACCTTGGTGCGTCCCCTTCGGAGACGGGGGTGGGCATCCCTTCCACCCATTCCACCTTCCATGTTTCGTCGCCAGAGTGGCCGATCAAAACTAAAATTGAACGGTAACAGCGGACGTTAACGAATGTGATACTGTGGCAATATACAGTGACTGTAGTATGAACGACGCCGAGCTGTGATTGCGTTTGGATTGAAAAGATAGTGGGTAGACCTCAATGGTAGGTGCCTTAAGGACTACAATTTATTTCCTTCCTAGTCAGCCGATAAGCGCTTGGCGTTCTGACCCATTATCGCAATTCCTGCGCAAGAAGCAGCTTCCAGCGCGACAAGTAGAGTCTCACAACGAGCGTGACGCTAGCACGCGGCGAAGCCAAGACGGACGCCTTCGCATCTTCACGTCACCCTAATCGGACTTCGGCGCGTTTACCGCTTGGGGTTGGCCGGGGGAATACTGCAACGATGACGTCATCGAGGGACTTCGCCGTCAAGACTGGACGTTGCGTGAATACGACACGCATGCCCAAGGAGTTCGCCGTGACGTGTCGCACCAATCGCTGTGACTCTACTGTGGATTCACGCAGAACACCTCTTATTTTAGTTTTCTTCCGAATTGTAGACCTACGTACAAAAGTTTTAAACGTGGCTGTCTGCGGAACTGTTAAGTTATCATAAACGCTGTTTATACTCTAGCCACTGATATCACAAGAAAAGAAAGACGTGGCTTAAGTGCACCCTACTTGTATTGTGATTCATTCTTTTCCGCTTTTATCGACTAAAGACACATGAATGCAGTCATGTGATTAGTTGCAAAGGAATAACAACGTGTACAAGAATCACTACGTTCCTTGTTTCTTAAGCGTTCATTGACTGTGCAAATGTAGAGTTCAGCGTATGTTTCTTGGAACAACGACGTGCCTCATGTTTCGTGCAAAACAGACGAATAAAGTATTTTTGGAACTGCAGTGAGGTCTAACTTTTCTTTATTGTGTTACAGACGGTTGTATTGCCAAATAAATGCGCAATTGCGGTTTTGCGTAACAATGTTTTTTTAATTTTCTTTCCTTTTGGCGTAAGTTACGCAGCCCTAAATTAAAAATAGAAAGTGGATTTTCACATATGTGTTTTAGCGAGTCACTCGTAGGAAATACCAAAAAAACATAACAAATTTCTTTCAACAATATGCTTACTTTCTAGCCTCGGGTCACGAGCAAACCTTTGAGAAACCTCTTTGTGCGGAAGAGAAAGAACCGTCGTTATCCATCTGTGCCGCATCAAAACGCGCAGAGAGGCGTACGATCTCCGGGCTTCCAAGCAATCACACCGTCTGTCTAGCGGCAGCCGCAATACGCCCAGCGGGGAGAGAAGGAAACCCACTGAAAAATGTTTCCCTGGCGACAAAAGACACTTCTAGGGGACGAAAGAACTCTCCGCCGACCGACCCCCCATTTTTCATCGGCTTGCTCGCTATGGAACAACTTTTACACGGACGCATCTGGGACCAAGTGCAGCCCCCCCCCCCCCCTCCCCCTCCTCTCCCGGCGCAGTATCGTCTCCACCTTCTGTACGCTTCCAACGTTTTCAGCGCCCTACTGCTTTTTTGCATCGCCACTTTTTACCGTTATGGTTTGCATGGTTTACACCGTTTCCCGTGGAGTGCTCGACTAAAGTTCCGTGTGCCCCGCTATCTGATGCATGCACGCGGTGTAGTGTGTTACATTGTGTTCCCGGTCTTTCATTCGTATTTGTATAACGCCAAGGAAGTGCATTTTATTCACTTTCCTCTGGTTCATGTTTCAGCCACCGGGCCATGCGAGTTTTTGCGGCTCACTTATATAGGCGGTAGCTCCCCGCATCTCTCCTCCACGCCTTTTCCGCTGGGTGGGGTCGTATTTTCCGAAGTTATGAATTTATTGTTAGAAATGTGGGTTGCGCGCTGTGGGATATGCGTTCTGCATTTTTTTAAACATTCAGTAAAGGCTTATTTCGGTGCCGCTCGCGATGCGGGATTCAAGATATTTTCTCCTTTGTTTGGATGTTCAATGTACACAAGCAATATATTATTTCAATTGGAAGCTGACTGAAAGAATAGAACGAAAAGATGCACTCCTCGTTCTATTCTTCGTATGATACGGCCTAGCGTTCAACCGTATTCTCATTATTCAGAAGGAAATGTAAGTGCCTCATGAAAGTGTTACTCCTTACTAGTGTTTTATTCACAATTTGGTCATGCACATATACTTGGGAAATAGATTGACCTTACCTACAGATATTAAATTCGTCTATTGTTACTTTGAACATTGGCAACTGTTTCTATAAAACACACATACTTACCAATAAAAAATATAAAAGTGATGCTTAGAAGTCAGATTGCAATTTTTTAATGTTAGGAAACGTATGTCAATAGTAATCTTTCATAATATAATAGTAAATATATTGGACACAAGGAAGTTGTAGAGAGATGTTTACCGGAGGAGCCCAAAGTACGTGGTTGGGTTCAGGTGCCGACACCAAAGGTTGCGATATGGTAGTGCTGGCCGAGTCCGGCGTAGGCAGGGCTGTGTTCCAGTAGGCCGGATTGACGCGGTCAGCAGTGACAACGTCTTGATGACCGCTGACGTGGAGAGCGTAGGTCTTTATGTGGCGGTCGAACAGTCTGAAGTGTCCATTGCAAGCTGGTGTAAGGGGTCGACAAACCCCGTCGGATGTGTAGGAGCTGTATGGAGACAACCAGTGCAGAGAGTGGGAGGATTCGAACTAATTTTTAATGTGCCCGCTCATTGTGAACTTTGCGCTTGCTTTGTCTTCTTTTGTAGCGCGGATCGGGCTTACCGTGAGAGCCGCTATAATGTGCTTAGATCATAAAACGTTTATGAGTCGCACATATAATATCCTCTTTTTCCAGGTGATCCATCTTGGTGGCAGCTAATTACTCGGTAAACTGGGGACACCGCAGTGATCTAGCCGTGAATACAATCTACATATATTGACTATATGCCATACACTTGGTTTCGCCTTTATTTCAGACGCAGCCGCCGCTACGAGCTGATGGGTCCAGTCAGACAGCGTCAAAAGCATACCATCATAGTGTCCGGAATGTTTCTGTACGTGTTCTATCATCGCTGAACCAATCAGAAACAAAAACGACCCTGTGCTTTGCTTTTTACAGCGAAGCTGTATATGACTCGTTAGTCGGGTTTTTCGAGTCCGTCGACAAAACAGTAGTCGACAGAAAACCATCGCGCGCATTATCATCCTTCGCCTGCGCCTTAGTCGTATATCATGTGGTTTGGACAATTGTTTGAACAAGAAAATCACGAAACGAGTGTCAAAACCACATTATAGATTACAACACCCACGCGAGCAATGCGAAACACGTAGTGATCTCCACATGCGTTTCACGCTAAAGATTGCGGTTGCATAATCTGCCGCGGCAACGGCAGAGTGCAAAGCGGGGAGTGACGTCACTAAAACCGCTAGCAATGCGAGGCACGTAGCGGCCCCGGCATGCGGTTCTCGCTAAAGATTGCGGTAGCATGAGCTGCCGCGGCAACGGCAGAGCACGTAGTCTTTCATATATAAAACGGTTTTGGTGCAGTGCATTTACTTTTCTTTCGTCAAGAATTTCGTATAAACCATTTTGCTTTTTACAAACATGAAATGCCGCATGCGTCCCAAGCGACATCCAGTCGCGCCGCCTGTCCAAGCTTGTTGAACTTGCTCATGTGAAGAGTGCTGGATAGCATAAAGGCTACAACGACAAAAAAACGTTGGACATTCAACGAGGGCCTTCGGCTGTACAATATTCCATCTTGAAGGAGGCATGTTGGTTTGCAAGAATACTCGAAACATTTTAACAGATCTTTCACTTCTTCGTTGTTTTGGCGTTCACCTGGAGAATTAGGTGGTTAAACGTTCAATCTGCATTTTAAACATGGTTGTTTAGGTGGTCTTTGTTCATTCTGTTTATTAACCGGACGCGCTCTGGGACGTCAAAGACTGGAGCACCACCTGGTGGCGTTTGCCATAAAAAGGGTTTATAGTGCTGTGGGCAGTCGTTGCAGGTGATACCACAACTTCGCTGGCCAACCACCTTCACAGCGTGGATTGGAACTCCAAATTTGTTGACGCTGGTTGATCGGTCCTGTTAGCTCTGACGTCTGTGATCAAGTTCGAACGAAGTATATTGCAGGTCGTTCGGCGTTATCTATGGAACGTCAATGCTGCGCACAACCAGGAGGACAGTGTTGAGTTAGAGCACGGCAAAAACTTGCGTTCAGTGAGAGGGGAGGACGAGTCTTGGCCAAACGTTATGGCGCAGCATTGTGTCGAATTTTTTCCCGCTTTAGCCTCCCATAGTTGGCATAGTGCTTTTGGCCTCCCTCTTGCTATATGCACGAACATACTGTTTACAAACAACCCGCGTTCGTCTACAGCGGGTATGGGCACTGCGCTTGTGAAGAAACCAGACTCGCCTTAGGCAATCGCATCTGCGCATGCGCAGAGCCGACAGCAGCGCCACCTCAGTGGCGTGACGTCTGAGAATTAAGTTAGTTTATTAATGCTTTGAAGCAGCTGATGTGCATAAGCGCCGCCATAAGCGACGTTCAGTTTTTGTTTTCTCCCATTTTTATCGCTTCGCTCCGACATTACCACGACAGGACGGGTTATTGCCATTTCAGATCTGGCTGTGTCCTTCCCAGCATTGGCTTTTGTTGAAGCTCGTCAAAGCCCGCTTCAGTGGCTTGGTATCTCGGTTAGACGAGAGAAAGTCAGCAATGGCGGCTGTAATCTGGCGCGTGTGCAAAGTGTCTATAGGCGATGATGAATCTATGCTTTTAGCCTCCCTCTCGCTGGACAATGCGTATCTGACTGCTTCTATTGGTTGGCTGATCAGGTTTGTAGTTCCCTTTTAAACAAACGCTTCACCACTTGTGCGGCTACGGAAAGAAAGACGAATTAGTCGCCATAAAAACTGACAATTTTGACGAACGAGGAGGTGGGGAAAAACAGTGTAAATTCATACGGGACACATTTTATGTTCCTCGGGACTACGATGCGTCTTCAGCGCTTTGCGAAACAGTCAAAGAAAAATATTTATGGTTCGCTAATTTTGTTGACGTAATCTACCGCGTCCTCACAAATCCATTGGAAGCCCTTAAAGTGACCGCATACATCGGTTTGTTAACATATCTTGTTACGATTTACCACAGAAGTGCCCAAGGTAGCGGGAGCATAACACCAAACTTAAAAAAAAAGTACTTGAGTTAAAAGTAAAACATAAAAGGATAACTGATTTTCCCTACCTGCTGCTCCCGCTGCTCTTCGCGCACCCTGTGACTGGCGCAACAACCGACAGATGGCGGCTGCGGCCCGGCGTCAGCTCAGCAGCCGCGTGGTCGCGCCAAGAGCAGACGACGTGTGCCGGAAATGATTCGATCAACCATCGGTTTTCGCTGTAATCTGTGTCCAGTTAAAGGGTAACTCCGGTACATTTTCTCGACATTAGGTTTACGATGGTTTTTAATGAAAGAAGTGTCCCTAAATTAGGAGGTGTCAGTGTTTGAAAATTTTTATATTGTGCAGTTTTGTAGATAGCCTATCTCAAATTTCGTTTTGGGGTCTACGGCGAACCCAATACTACTGGCTCGAGCATGACGGCAACTCTTCTGATCAACTGTAGGCCCATCGTGTGACACAGAGCTCGTAACGCGGAAGCACCAAACGCACGACCGGCCTAGTCGCAAGAGCCGTTTTCATCAGTTAGGTAAAATGCTACGGTTGCTGGTTGTTTTACTGTTTTTCAGATATCAGACATATGTAGCAAATACTAATAAACATAATTAAAGTTGTCGGCAAAAAGCGAGTTTGCCACGATCAATGCCATTTCAGAACGAGCCCCGGCTTATTTCCTGAGAACTTTAATCTTGGTGGCGTGCAATGCATGTTGCGGTAGTTTTGTCGAAGTTAATCGTAAGCTCGCGCTGAGCAGGAACTTACTAAACTCTGGGCGTAAGTGAGTGTCACCTTCAGAACCACGACACGCTTGGGCGAGTAGCGAGTCGATAACCTTCGTTGGCGATTGGCGAAGAGCATTTACAAACTATGGCTGCTAAAACATATCATACCAAGCAGAAATTGTCCGCTGAGACGGCTGAATACGCAACAGAAGAACATGGCGAAAGAAGTAGCAGTACAAAAAAGAAACGTTCTTGAAAGGAGAGGCTCCGCCAAATATCTATGCAGACCCTTGATTTTCGCACCGATTTAACAAAACGTCAACACACGGATCCAGGAACCCACCTGCCACCCCATGAGTGTGACCATTTGACCGACGTGGTCATATTTTTCGTCACAACAGCCGACACCATACTAGGCTTGCTACGCCTAAGGCCGTTCGGAGGCATGCTTGCATCGCGAGGCCTGACCAAAGCCGGCCTCCCTCGTGATTCCCGAAAGATGCAATCATGCCCCCAAGCCTTGGAACGGAGTGGCGACCGGCCGGCGATCAATTACCCGTTATACAAACAACGTGACCGTTATCTTGAAGTTCACCGGTGGCCTCAACCGAGCCGCCCTACCGCAGCAAAAAATCGGTGATCTAATCATCGAAGCAGCATCCCTATCTTCCAACGAACATTCAGATGCGTATATCAAACTGCGAAACATTCAAAATCGTGTGGCTATCGAAACAGATCGCCATACCGTAGAAAGAAAATTCCTAGAAATAGAACAAATGAGCCTGGACAACGCCGCACACCCGGTCCGAACCTACTACGCGGTAAGTGATGCCAACGCGCGGAGAGGGATCCACGGGATCCAACCACACATATCTGACCAAGTCATCCGCCGAAAAACTGCAAAAAAAGGCCATAAAATTCTCCAGACCAGACGGATTGACACATCCAACTCCAGCCTCATAACTGTTGCGGGCACCCGACTTAAATACTACGCTCTCTACAAACGCGTTGAGATGCTACTTTATAAATATCACCCGCACAACCACCAATGTCTCCACTGCTACGAGATGGGAAGCCTAGCCAATGTGTGCCCCAAAAAGATAATATCGATAAGGTGCCCCACGTGTAGCATGACCCTTTCCATCGAGACAGCCATAGCAACAACACACATGTGCGAACCTTTTTGTCTGAACTGTCATGGCGAGCACCAATCCGGAACACCGACATGCCCGGCCCCTGCCCAGGCCAACGAACAGACGCAAGAGGGCCAAAAATACCACCGCGAGCGATTCCTGAAAACTCATCGAACCCGCAAGGACCCACCACCCCTTCACAGCACAGGGAAGTGGCCTCCCCTGCCCACATCGAACAGGTTTTCGGCAGTCGATAACTCCAGCCGCAGCCGCAGTCGCAGCCCGGGGCATACCTGTAACAGCACAAATGGCCACCTCAACGCCACCGACCCAAGTAGTCGCCTCAGCGCCAAGCAGTTGACTGAACCATAATCTTCGCCTACGCCAAAAGAAAACCATCGACAGTAACCAAACCAGAAAGATGTCGAAGGAAAATTCTCCCAGGGGACCAGAGCAGCCCCAAGGGAAAATAGCATTGCCTCACGTTCAGCTCCATATGCTAATCTGCCCACGAATCCCGCACAACACATCCCCATCCCACGTACAGCCAGGCGTTGGAAAAGGCGCGTGTTGCCCCTATCGCGGACAATATTGTCAAGGCTATGCAGGCAGGACTTCAGCCACACACAACCCGGCTAAAAACCCCGCCTCTTACGCTTCCCCCAGCACCATTGCAAACATTGAGCCCATCCTCGCAAATAGCAACAAATAAAAGCCACTATGATCCAAATGCAAGACAATATAAGTCAGGTACAGGAAGCCATGAAGAGACGCGATACACTCATTCATAGCCTCGCGGAATAAGTCGCCCACCTCACCCAACGAATCGGACAGTACGATGCGATCCTAGCCAACGTCCAGGAATCTCTCGCTGGGAACAGAATTGTTCTCCGAGAACGCCCACACACGACACCCAAACACTAAGGATATCCCAAATAAGATCGTTTTTTTAGAGGCAGCGGCCAGCACCCCACTCTCACACGATGGCTAAGCAACCTACACCCAATGCAGCACAGCCCCAAACATCTACATCCCAAACAAAACAAACCACTATATGGCAATAAAATTGTGGTAGCCTAAAACGCATAAACGACTCCATACCGGACATGTACTCCTAGAAGAAACAAACGGGTCGATAACTCTCCCAAGTTATCAGCGCTTCACGCAACCTAGCATTACCCGACGAGACAAAGCCACACACACCTTTACCGCTACCCCCCCCCCCACCACTCGTGGCCACATAAATAGCTAATCAATTAGCTGGAGTGCAGATCGACACGTCTCTCATTAATACAACACAGGAACACGTCACTGTTCAATGTCGCCTGGGGATAAACTCCAAGGACACAATAATTATTAACACTTATTGGCTGCCTAGTCACCAGAACGCATCTCAGCTGGCTGTCGAAGAATGTCACTAAATAGAGGGGCCACCCCCTGCTCATGGCCGGTGGCTTCAACAGCCACAACACCGCATGGGGCTACACATGCACAACATCTAACGGGCGGAAATTGGAGGCTGTCATGCCTGACAGCCTTTTTATTTTCTGAACGTACTATCTACAAGGATGGGAAACAATGTCGAGCATGACACCAATCCAAAACTAATTTGGCACAAACGTAACCCTGCAGCGTTGTAAGAGTACTCTATGGAGACGTTGGGAAGTGACCACCGCATACTAGTGACTACCCTACCATTTACCAGGCCCGCAGCACGCCGAACCGGGGATCCTGCACCAAGATGACAAAATGAACCCGAGTTCGAGACGAACTAAAACCTACACCCTCGGCCCCTGTCGCACTTTCCGCTTGGACAAAGGCAGTGCACGACACGTACAACAAACACACACAAACGATACTCCGCGACATGAACCATCCATATGAGGACTCCCGTTTAGTCAACCTCTGGGACAAACGTCACAAGATGGTTCAGAAATTTCGAAAAAACAAGACCAATAGACGACTCAAAAATCATTAAAACCAAAACCGAGGAAGTGCAGGAATATGCTCACTCACTTGCCACGCAGGACTGGCTTCAAACATGCGACCAACTAAACGGTCAGCTCCACACACCGCAAGGATGTCAAAACTGGCGTACGCTACTGGGCCAATCCAAACCGAGACACACTATGACGAAATTACGAATGCATACCAACAAGACAGAACGATCTCGCCATCGGCTTTCAGAAACTATTTTACCCATAAAAAAAAAACCTTCGGGTTGGTTCTTTTGGGTGGGTCCAGGCTTCTAAACTCCTTGGTTTCGCCTAACTCATTAGCGCGGCCAACGAGTCATGTCTGAATTTCTCCAGAGCCTTGCACACCCATATCATATGTGTTTTTGTCAGCAACCCTCCTGCGATGTTTTTCTTGCACACAGGGTCAATGTCTTTATTTCCTTTTTCCTTGTTTTGTAAATGTTGCGTTCCTTGCCGGTGTAAAGGCTTTTCGGTCCTGATCTATCGTAACCGTATATTTTCCCACCTCGTGTTCCGTTGCGGGATAGGGTCTTCTACTGTCAGTAGAAGGCAATTCAGGGTGAGTTTTCGTTCTTATTTTACCGATTTGGCCCTTTCTTCTGGGTCAATGGGAGTTTACTCGGTTGCTTCTTCCCGAAAGACTAGGCCAGTTGCACAACTGGTGCTGATAGCTGCCTCTGCGGCGGCCTGGTGTTCCCTCTCGCTGCCCGGAATGCCAGCGTGCCCGGGTAGCCATTCAATTATCAGTGTAGAACCTTGTTTTTGCAGCTCTTTTGCGATCATTTTCATATACTTAACTGTCCTGTTTCTTGTTGTGCTGTTTCTGCGCGCTTTAAGCGCCGGTTGTGAGTGTGCTAATATAATGGCTGTGTTGCATGGTTGGAGAGTTCCTTTAATATCTTCAGCAGCTGCCAGTATAGCTTTCAGTTCGGACGTTTTGACGGATGACTGTTCGAGAGTTTTGCTGTTTGAAGTTTGTTCCCAGTTTTATTTGTTCATGGTGTAGAAACGGCCACTGTGTCCTTCGCGGCATTCGTGTATCTTATTTCTCCCATTATTTATTTTTCTGTACGCTGTTCTAGCCACTTGTTCTGTTATCTTAGCTGCGGAGGCTGTTCTGACCGTCTCTTTCTTGGGTGTCGGTTTGTGGTCCGTTATTTCAATGTCTTTCCAAGGTGGCAGGGCGTCCTCCTGTGGGTACTTTCTTTCCGCTGCATGGCCCAAAATATCCAAAATATCAAGAAGACGTCGGCCGTGTGTGGTTCTCTTCTCTGTAGGCGTTGAAAGTGCGCAATCTTCTGCGCCTCTGCTTGTTGTTTTATCGTGTGCATCCCAGCGTATCTCCAGAGGTCTTCGCGGGGTGTATACTTTGGTAGTCCTGTAACTATTAACAAGGTTTGATGGTTTAGTCTTTCAATCTTCTTCCACTGGGTCCTGTTTAGGTTCATTCAATGGCAACTGTATAGTGCTTTAGAGGTGAGGAGTGCTTCGGTCATGATTCTCATAGCCTTTTCCTCGGCCCCATGATTTGCCTGTTGTCTTTCGGATGAGGTTAAGTGTCTGGTTCCATGTCTTATCTAGCTCGCGTAGCCATTTAGTGCTTGGAGCCGTCTCTTGAAAAGCGACTCCGAGGATCTTAATGGTTGGTTGCCTGCCTATGGACTGCCCTTTCAACTAAAATTGCTCCATGTGAGCAATGCCCTTCATGTGATTTCTTGGTCTAGCGACAACCATGTATTGCGTTTTCTCTGGAGATGATTCCATCCCATTTCTATGTAGTTTAACCTCATAGATGCCGCTTTGCATTACTTGCTCCTGTTCGCCCAGGGAACCCCTTTGGTTCATTGCGTGACATCGTTAGCATAAAGTGTGACCCCAAGGCCTTGAATACGTCTGAGTCTTGTGGGTAGGTCAATCATCACCATATTAAAGAGCGTTAGTGATGTGACTGTTCCTTGTGGTACACGTTTGGTGTTAGGGGTCTCGTGGCCGATCATGCTCCCGATTTTTACTTTGAACCCTCTATTGTCGAGAAAATCGTAGATTAATTTCAACCTTCTCCCTCCTAATCCGAATCTCGCCGCCTCGTCCTTGACCGCCCAATGTGGCACGACGTCGAAGACTTTTTTATGTTGGGGGCAATTAATCTAAGAGCGCACACACTCTCCAGGGCGAATTCTAATTCATGACTTCCCAACCCCTGCGCCGAACACAATGAACCAAAAGGACACCGTAAAGAAATGCGCGAAGAACGTACAGCCTTGCAGCTCGAACGCAGACAACCCACCACCACTTTACACAATCCCTCATTCATATTAAGACGGTCTGACTCTAACCTTGTTAGATGTGCAAAAGCACAGACCCTCATGACACAACACTAAACTCAAATTCATCCAAGGACTGCCTGGTCGACCAGTCTGCCTATAATTTTACCGGACATTCATCCAACATAACCTACTTGTGGGACTGCCCCAGCGCCCAACCATCGCGTAGTCTAATTTCACCCATCCCTTCACACCTTCAGACCTGGACAGCGTGCGTCCCCCCCCCCCCCCACCCCTACCCCAACACACTCGATGCTGCACTATTACCTTATCCGACATGTCAAAACCATGCTTGGTGATGAATGGTGAAAAAAAGAAAGAGAGCTCAGAACCTGGATCGAAAATAAGTTTTAAGGCGAATGCCTTACTTATCCCATTGAGCGAGAAAGCGTCGTGTCAAGCGATAAAAATACGAATGAGCGGCACGCGAAGGGCAATTGGCGAGTCTACTTGTTCCTTTACCTTGGCGTCGTCCTTGCGGTAGTCCTAGAAGTCGTTCTCGAAATCTACGACGACGCCACTTGTCACATTACGTGAGAAACTAGCGCCATCAGCGTCGTGACTAAATATTGCCATAAAAATACGTCATCAAGCGTCACCAGCGTGATGTCATCGAGCGTCATTATACGTCATCAGCGTGATGCCACCGCCGGAGGGCCGTGTGCAAAAGGTGCGCCTCGGACTTCATCTGTGCTCGTTGGGTGCTTCGTATGATGGACTGTGAGGCGACTGCGTCTACATCTACAGGCTCGATAACGGCAGCAGCGCCTGCACTGAGGGCGGCCTCCGCAGGCGAACGTGGCCGCCCACGCAAATACGCCACACCCTTTTTAAGTATCATACTCTAGACGTCGTTCTTCCTGTCGTCCTAGAGGTTGTCCTTGACGTCGTTCTTGACGTCGTCTTAGAGGTCGTCCTATACATCGCACTCTGGGCATCGTTCTCGACGTCGTTCTAGACATTGTTCTTTAGGCGTCGTTCTCGATGTCGTCCTTTAAGCGTCGTTCTCGACGTCATCCAAGACGTCGTCGTTAAGGTCGTGCTAGATGTCGGCCTAGACGTCGTCCTCGACATAGTACTAGACACCGTCCGTGAGGTCGTCCGAGAGGTCGTCCTAGACGCCGTACTTGATGCCGTTTTAGAGGTCGTCATAGACGCCGTACTTGGCATCAATCTCTAGAAAGTCGTCCTCCACGCCGCTCTTTACGTCGTCCTAAACTTTAATGTAGAAACTTTACTCGAAAATATTTCTCCTGCGGGACATAATGCTTTCGCCTCCCTCATTTTAGCAGTCGTAAGTGTAATGGTGTAATTATTTCTTTCTTTTTCTCTCTATCTCTCTCCTTAAAAAAGAATATAAAGTCAAGGCACAGTGTTGATTGACAAACAGCCAACCCACTAAATAGGCCATGAGAAGCTGGAGGTAGCATTTTAATATCGGCTTTAGCGTGAATTAGGGTTTCCCAGTAGTGCAATATTTTCGCAGTGCTGGTATTTAATCTTCGTAAATCCATATCAGTCACTCATTTCGGTTCGACTTTTGACAAGAGCTACCATTTATTCTCTTTCATTGGGAACGAAAAACAAAATCATGCACTGATTATTATTCGCGTTGGTAAGCTCGCAAAGGGTGCTTCTGTTTTCTTCGCTCTGGGTAATGCACGTGCTACCAACACGGTTATGTTTTAAATTGCATAACACATAGAAGCTTGGCATTGCACGTGCTTGCACCAGCAAGGTAAGTTGAAGTAGCCTCACTCTGGGTTGTGAAAAAATTCCACCAGGCGCCGATCCCCAAACTTCTCGTCGCGAATAGCACCGAAAAGCGCTCGCTTTGTGTCATTGGAAAATATCTTCTGATTTTGGTGCGATGGGGTGGTAAGCTGGCTAGACAGCCTAGATTGCAGAGAGGGCCCAACTCAAACCTCGGGAAGCGTTTGCAATTTAATGGTAGACGCCTCCTGCGGCGATTGGTGGCTAGTGCGCATGCACTGCTTTTTCTGGCGGAAAGTAGCAAAGCGGGCAGAAAGGCTGAGAAGCTTACAGACGATCAATGCGTTCGTCACCTCTTCGCTTCTCGTATTCCAAACACCGCCCATGAACCATGTGACGCCGATCGAACAGTTGTAAACTTTGTAATAAAGGCCTGTAAGCTGTTGCCATTTGTCGGTTGTCGCGCCAGTCACATGGTACGCGGATAGCAGACGGGCTCTGTAGGTAGAAAAGGGAGGTACTTTTCTGAGATTGGGCAATGTGTACCACGCGACCATCATCATCAAATTCATCCCTTTCATTTGTTTGTTTTCTTTTGAAACGTTGCAGTAATAATAATAATAATAATAATAATAATAATAATCTTTATGGGCTCAGGAGAGCCGTGGCACCGCGGAAAGGCGACAGCCCGTACCAAGTATAATCGCGTGAACCGCGTAATCATCTGCGACACATTGTTTTTCTTGTTTTAGTTTGGTAAATTATGTATGGTGACCTTACCTTACGGATTTAGAAGACACCAGCTGTTCTTTTTTGTGTGATTTCGTTTTTGATAGCGAGATCTTAAACAAAATCATCATAAGTTTTTGTCCTTGTTATCCTCCCAAGGATAAAGGCTTGATAGCACCTATAAGTACCTGTCCTCGAGTGGTATAAGTACCTGCCCTCTAGCGTGTGGGTCTACCAAGATTGGGCAACCTCCTGGAGCCCACTGCCTCCACTGAAGCAGGGTCACTCGAAGCCCGCCCTCGTGACTGTAGTTAGCGATGACAGCGATGACACCACCGAACCGCCAGGGCGTTTTAATCTAAATTGTCCACGGTAGAAGGGTATGCACTTGGGCTAGTTGGTGATCCATGTGTTTGACGGTAAAGCGATAAAAACAACGGACAAGTAAAAGGAACGAACAACACAGAACGCTCTGTGTTGTTAGTTCCTTTTACTTGTCCGTTGTTTTAAACGCTTTACCCTCAAACACATGTCCACGATAGGTCAACTCGGCTCGCTGGCTGGCTCAATTGGACCTTTCCCTAACATTCGAGACTGGGGCAACGGTGTTTGCGATATTCGGAAGACAGTGTCTCTGTACCACGGGCCTCCATGCCTGCTGCCTTTCTGCGGTGCCGCGGCACTACTGAGCTGAATAGAAATTATTATGATTATTATGAAGAGAAAATCCGCTTTATTTTCCAGTATCTGCTGTGGCGTGGGTTTCTAGCCTTCGAAGTTCGCGGTTAGCACAAAACAACTCACTAAATTCTTAACGGCATTGAACACCCTATACATGGCCGCCCTAAACCTTTCTATCCCCGCCTCCACCCAGAAACTCTTAGACACCAGGCTATTTCTCCCCTCACTTCTTTTTTGCAGCTACATACGGATCGACAAATAGCCTTCCTCTCGGGAACACCGCAGTGTAGCTGGATCCTGGAGCAAGCAGGACTTTCTCCTGTTGACCTCCCCTTACATATACCTTCCCAACACTTAACCTCAAACCTGGGCAATGCCCCTGTACCTCAGCGCAAGCCCCCGGACATAGACGACGGACGCAGGAGAAGGCAAGCCAGCCATCACAACCTTTCCTTTCACACACAAATCCTAGTTTATTTTGATGCGTATTCCTCCAAGACTAGAGCCATGGGCACTGCGGCATACGGAATCTACAGAGTGTCACAAAAAAAAAAATACAGGTTTTTTTTTATTGCGAAAAGAAACTAGGCATTGCCGAACGCTCATTTTCCGCCCAAAGGTAGCGATAGAGGTCGCAACCAGATGCCAAAGTTCCAGCCCGATCCGATACCTTAATCAAAAGTTATAGGTGCTTTTCTGAAAATTTCAATGGAAAAATGGCGGCCGACGGTGTTTTCGAATACATGGGGCTCTATGGCACCAGAAACCGAAAACGGGCAAAAAATGGCTGTATTCTCCCATTGAAATTTTCAGAAAATCACTTATAACTTTTGAATGAGGCATCGGATCAGGCTGAAACTTTGGCATCTGGTGTGACCTCTAGCACTACATTTGGGCGGAGAATGAGCGTTCGGCGATGCCTAGTTTATTTTTGCGGTGAAAAAAACCCTGTAAATATTTTTTGTGACACCCTGTATATACCACAATCCCCAACCTCCCAATTTCACACCGGCGGTCCACATAGCAGCCCCCCCCTTTCAATTAGTTAGTCAGTTAGTCCCCATCAAACATGCTATACAAGATTGTGTCCAACTCCCTCGCATTCAGACTATACGATCTATACGGACTCCTAGGCAGCAGTTCGAACCTTGCAGCGGCGATAAATTCCCTAAGATCTCCGAGAAGACCTTGAGGCGGCTCTACACACACTTCATCTATGCTTGGTAACCATTCGGTGGGTCCCAGGTCATGGACATTTAAAACACTTAATTTGTGTTGTTTAATAAATTGCATTCTCTCTCTTTCTCTCTAGAACAGAGGTGTTACACACCAAGCATTTCACATGTAAGTGCAAACTGTAGCATAGCAGCAAGGAGTAAGATCTTGTGTCTCAACGGGTTTTTATTCAAGTTTTTGCTGTTGTTTACATAAAGGCGTGTTTACTAATGCACGCCGATCTTTTAGGGTTTTAGACCCTAGCGCAGTAGATTAGCTCGTTTTGCGTTGGACTGCTGTCACAAAAAATATTCTTTCAACAACAAAAACAAAAAAAACAAGGTGACAATTGGTCACATGATAAAACTACCGAGGTTCGTACAATAGCGTTTATTCACTACAACATGTGGCGCTACAGCATCCAAATTTAAAAAGAAGACAAACAAACAAAACCAATTATGAGGACGGTGGTCATGTGCTACTCGTTGCCCAGCCTCCGAAAAGTGCCTCCCGGTAGAAGAAATAGGCTATCGTATTATTGTTATTTTACTTTCCACTCAGGTAAGTGTGTTCATCAAAATTTAAATTGCAATACTTTCACTACCTTCGGTCACCCGCGTGGTAAACTGTAGCGCGATACGTTACTAAGCAGATGTATGGTCACTTTGAAGGAGTAGGGAATCGGAATGACGTGAGCGCGGGCTTTTTACCCCTGGCGTCAAAGTCGGCCAGCGAGAACCGCAATGCGTACTGAGCTCGTGACGTCAATTGTTCATCCACGATCAAGAGTACTGTAGTAGCGAGCCTTGCCGCTTGGGGACTTCAACGCTTCACAATCTCTTCTGGTTGAAATATCCGAGGACTGTACGCCCTATGGCCTATACATAGCTTGCTCGTAACGTTATTTGCGGCCATGCCAGTATTTTATGTGCCACGAGCGTTTGCCTCACCAAGTTAGTTTCACACATCAGAAGTAGTAGCTCGAAGGACCCAGTTAGTAGAAATAACCGTCAATACCCAGCAATAGTGACACCTGCTGGCCATGTATAAAATGTATTCACTGGGTGCCATATTTGAGCGCGTTATTCACAGCGCATCCGTGGGGGAGGGGAGGGGGAGGAGTGATATGAATGGCCTGGCAGAGGTACCCGTATCCTCAGATCAAGCTCCTACCTAACTTCTGCAAAGAAAGGCGATCTTGATGGCGTGGAATGCACTTTGCGGAAGCTTTAACATCTGCAACGTAGTAAACGGGTTTGCGTTCTAAGCCAAATCGCATTGAGGACTAAGTAACTCAATGAGCGAGCCATACTGCCTGAAACTCGCGCTGCCTGTTGCACATTCATGACTTGACCGCATTCCAACGGAGCACCCGAAAGCGCCCCCAGACGCAATTTGAAATTAGCTAATTCGTTTTACTGTTATATTTCTTGACTTCTCTGCCGGCAGCTCGGAAACACTATTTTGGGCTAGTGTTTCTGGACTGCAGGCCCAACATAGACCAGTGCGAAACAAACAAAAAATAATTGCAAACATTTTGTTTACGCACCCCTTTAGAGGCTTCACCCAAATTCGTGGGCACACTGTATTACATCCCGTGCGCCTCTACCTAAAAAAAAGACAGATTACGCTTTCCCGAAGTACATTTTTTTCCTCTCTGCCGTAACGTTGTTTAAATTAGTGACTCAGGACACCAAACAATTTCTTTTACGATATTCATAGAATTTAACTAAGAAAACACATTTTATTTTCGCGATCTACTGGGAACGAGCAAACCTCAAAAAACAACTTTCGGCGGAAGGAAACATTTTTTTATCCATCTATGCCGCATCGTAACGCACGAAAAGAGGCGGCCCCTCAATGTAGGAGTCATGTTCCCGTCTGTCTAGCGGCAACCACAATACGCCCAGAGGGAAGGGAAATACTGAAAACTGTTTCCCTAGCCACAAAAGGCACTTCAAGAAGAAAAAATAAACTCCACGGGTGCACCCCCCCCCCCCCAGCCCCCTATTTTTCATCGGCCTGCACGCCCAGGAACAAAGTTTACACGGACAGATCTGGTAGTAAGTGGAACGCCCTCACTCTCTTCCTCCCCTGGCGCTGCATCGTCCCCAACTACTTCAGCCGTCAACTTTTTTAACGCCCTATTGTTCTTTGTTTTTCTCCACTTTTTTCAGTATTATTGTTTGCGCAGCTCACACCCTTCGCGCGGAATGCACTTAAGACGTTTAGTGTGCCGAGCTTTTTGATGTTTGCACACAGCGTAGCGCGTTGCATTGCACTCCCGGAGTGTCATTTGAATTTGTAACATCAGGGGTGTGCATATAATTGATTGTTTTCGTTTTCAAATTTTGGCCGCCAGGCCGCTTCAGTTTTCGCTTCACAAATTCACACTTAGAAAAGAGGTAGCTCGTCGCTCAGTTTTTCCCTCGCGTCTTTTTCGTTGGACAGCATCTCGTCTTCTTGAGTCTCGAAGACTCTTGTTGCCAGAAGTATCGACTTGGCGCCGAGGCTCCCAGTTCACATTTTAGCGTTCGATGGTGTCTTGCCAATGTTGTCAGCTTGGAAACCGTTTGCGATACTAGATTCTCACTGACATTTCTTGAGATTGTCGCAGAAACTACAATTCACACGTACGGCCTGCAAGAAATCAAGCATTGGTATTTAGAATTCAGTTTTTAAGAAATACATGAATATAACCCGATTCGTTTCAGGTAAATTTTGTGAAGGGCTCAACTGCACAAAGCTACGGTGAAGTAGAACGTAAATGGGATCCGGTCTTGGTCAAGGTAAGAGGTAAATCGTTCTCGTCTACTAATTGAGCGTGGCACCCAAGCTTGCGCCTAATCAACCAATTAAAGATTTTGACACTTCTCGCGCGCTGAAAATCGGACTAAAATTCGGTGAGAACGTCTCCATTAACATGGTAATTACGAGAAAGGTCTCGCGGCCTCTGATGTGCAAGTGTTTAGCATTCCTTAATTCATACGTGAATGTCAGTTTGTTTAGGTGTGTTGACTCGGCATCTAACGAGATTAAACCTTTTCTTGATAACCCGGAGATCATTTTGGCACTCGCGCGATTTGAGCCGGCAATGACACCGTATGCACTCATTGCATGATTGCTATATCAGTAGCCGTGAATAAACCAATATACTCTTCTTGATTCTGCACGCAGCCTGGTTTGGGGTAGTCGTTACAGTGGCGACGAGACAAACGAACCAGCAGACTGCTGGCGGCCGTGGGAATATGACGTTTGGGGCTAGAATCCGCGAGTAGGATCTTGGCAGTGGTTCTTTGCGGGAAGGTTATGTGCAACGAATCAAATTACGTGGTGCAGCGAACAAACTGATAACCCACGTCGACAAACAGGGCAGCATTGCTGAGTTGCTGTGGTTAAGAGACCTATTCACTGAAAATTTGACGATGATATTGTACGCGCGTAGCAATCTTTTTTGTGTTAAGACCACTATGGAGGACAAAGGGCTCGTGGAGGGTCAAAAGGCTCTTTTGAAAGCAACTCGTAGACTTGTCCTTGTATAATATTGCGCTCAGCTAGAGAAACTCGACAGGGCCGGTGTCGAAATGGTGTACTGGAGTTCGTTTCAATGTGATGTTTGAGGATCTTTGATTTTCCGAAAAGAGATGATTACGTGTCAAATGTGGATCGGAATCGGTTTAGCTGTGTGAACAGTTGCTGCTTTTGTAAGCTGGGCAAGGCATCGTTAATAGTACTGTATTGTTTTGTGGATGGTATCGTTGTTGGAAGATTTTCAGATGACCTAAGTGACTGGTATTCGATGCCTTAATTACGCAATGTGCGCGTTCCAAATTTAACGCACTTTACAAAGCCTATACAAACAATCCAAGATTCAGTCCAATCTTCATCGTGTACCGTCACTATCGTTTACAAGCTGAGACAGCCCAATTGAAACTTTCTGGCCGGCTAAATAGTTCAGAGGTTACACTGTGTCCACCGTTCCCACTACATTCGACGACGCTTTTCGATCGGGAACTACTGCCGGTGGTGCGATTAGCACATGATTATAAACAGCAGGCACATTAGGTCATTCTTAATTCTAATTAATTCTACCTTTGGGGCGTCATTGTGCTTCAAACTTTTGCTGGCACCACAACACCACCGCTCACCACCACCGGCTCGGCTCGTTAGGTCGATAGTCCTATCGAGAATCGAGGGTAGCGCATCCTCGGAGCAGTTCACGTGGACGCACACACTCTTTCAGTCAAGCGCGCGTACTTTAAATACGCGCACCAATACGGAAACACGACAACAGCACACGACACATGGCAGGAACGACAAGTTAAGATCCCAGAAATGATCATCTCCCACACCCCGACTGGCCCCGACGCCCCGACCCGAAAACCGCATTCCCGAATGAGGCTTTCGCACGAGGGCAACTGGGATGGCCTCCGTCGGCGCCGTCGTCGTCCAACGTTGAACATAGAGCATGTCCAAATCCGTCGCAAGCTACGCTCTTGCGCGTCGAGGTGCTCAGCGCGGCGCCGCGTTCAACTGGACGTTGAAGTATAGACACCCCTGTGACGGCGCCATGCATTACCGTCTTTAGGGTTCACACAGGGCGGAGGAATTCACAACACTGATCGCAGGGTCAACTTTTAGGGGCAAAGCTCCTTAAGCCGTGGGTCTGTCCCTCCTCTGTATGTAGCCACTTCAAGGTTTAGTTTATGAATGGCTCAAGAGATGGCGTGTTCCGGAATTAACTTTATGTAGAGATGACAGATGGCGCTTAGCGCATGCCATAGAAGGCACTCGCTCTTGGCGCTGCTCGTAGTTTAGCTGAATGGAGGCAGTAGACAAGGCTGCGGAACGGCGAGCGCGCAAGGCGGCGGCAGCGCGCGCTCGCAGACAGAATCCGGCCGTGCGAGAGCGAGAGGCCGAAGCGTGTCGTCAGGCTGCTCGGCGACGCCGCCAAGATCCGGCCGTGCGAGAGCGGGAAGCCGAATCGCGTCGTCAGTCTGCTCGGCGACGCCGCCAAGATCCGGCCGTACGAGAGCGGGAAGCCGAAGCGGCACGGCAGCGGCGCCAAGAGGATCTGCAGAACGTCAGGAAACTGGAAGCTGCGAGAAAGCGCGCGTATCGGCAGGCAGACCCCGATGCAGCGAGAGCTCGTGAGTCGTCTGCAAAACGCATCAGGCGAGCTCAGCCCGAAGGTGCCGACACGAGGTTTAAGCGAGACTTTCTAGACGTTTCGTTTTGTATACACACACGCACAGTTTCTCACGTCTTTACATGGCGATGAGTGGGCGAACACGGAAGAATCGCTGGTTTACCGACGATTCACTCCGGAGCTTCGCCCACTCATCATCATTCACCACGTGAATATGCTGTGACTTTTATACATTTCTTCGAATTATTGAAACTCTAATCAGGCTTTGATGATACGGGGCTCACATGTCTTGCCGTGCATCTCTTGGAGGCTTGCGGTGCTCGCAGGGGTTCCGCAGCAGGCCCGGCTCCTTGGCGATGTCCTTCCGTCTCTGACTGGATCTTTTGCGTCGTCTCGCCTCTCGCGGGGTCCCCTCTCCAGCGGCCTTGCGTCCTGGGAGTCCTTCTCTAAACTCCGCACTTTCTCGGCGTCCCGCGTGTCGGTGTTCTTCCCCCGTACGGCCAGCTGCTTTTTCTCGGACTTCTCTCGACGCGATCCCGCCAGCAACTGTCCCTCTCTTCCGCAGTTCATCCTCCCCCTCTCCCCAATTCCACGAAGTCGACGTCACCACCATCCCGAAACCCCCGGTCTGCCAATGGGTCCGTCCCGTCTGCCAGAGTGTCTGGACCCGCACCTGCAAGCCGTTACGGGACCGGGGAGAAACTGGACATCCGACACCTAACTCGGGCGGCGCTCCGGCGGTGGTAGCATGCGACTTGTCGCTCGGCGGGGCGGGGGAGAGGCAAGCAGGAATGCCGTGGTCGAAGCCTCCAGAATAGGGCCAGGACCAGAGTTCAGTTGGCCAGTGTGTCTGGAACGGCACCTGCAAGCCATTATCGGCTGCGAGAAGCAACGGGACGTCCGACACCCCTCGGGCAGCACTCGGTCGCTGGTGGTGTGACCCCTCCCCCACTCGACGAGGTGGGCGAGGCCAGCTGGAATGCCGTGTTCGGAAGTCTCCCAAATAAAGTCACGACGGGACACAGAACATCACACTCGCCACCACAGAAAAAGAGAAATGACCCCGTATGGATCATTTCTAAAAGTCGTTTAACGTTCCGCGCGCACTCGTATCCGCAGTTGAGTCTGTTGACCGCTCTTGGGTAGAACAAACATGGCCCCACTGGCTACTAAGAGTACACGGGAGTCTGTTTTGCGTGTCACACCACAGCCCCACACATCAAAGCCCGACCATATATTCAAAGCTTCTCGACTTGTTTAGATATTAGAAACTTGGAGGAACTCCCACACTGTTGCAAAAATACAATAAGGTCGCAGTGATTAACAAAAATAAAAATTATACATTACACATCCCAACTTAGGTGGGTGCTCAACCCACCACGACTTCTAAGCGGGTAGCGGCATGGCGGAATAAGTGGACTTGCGGAAAGTGGCATCCCGACACCCTCAACATCAGTGTTTGCTAGCTGGGAGGTTGACATCACAGGTAGGCTTTGTAGCGCTTCCTCTTCGGCAAGCAGTGCCTGAAAAAGCTCCGACTGGAGGTCAATGCCAGCGTGGTCGCCTTGTGAAACAGCCTTCGGCTGGCTGTCCTCCGCCCCTCTCTGTCCGAAGCCCGCCTGCGGACCGCCTCCTTCCTGCCGGTCGGAAGCTGGTGATTCCGCTTGATCAAGAAATTTACGGGGGTCTGCCTGCCGGTCGGAAGCGGTTGGTTCCACGTGATCAACAAATTTAAGGCGGTTTGCGTGCACGGTTGCTATAGCCCCTCCTGTTATTTCCCTTACCTTAAATGTCACAGGCGATAGCTGTTCTATGACGCGATAAGGTCCCCTCCATTTTGGACTTAACTTCTTGGCCAGACCAACCCCTCCCCGCGGTTGCTCTACGTACACCCTGTCCCCGACCCTGAACAAAGCCCCCTGAGATCCTTTATCACAATGCCTTTTCCTTCGAGACGCCGCTTCCCTCAGAGTCTCCCTCGCGATGTCATGCGCAATCTGCAGGCGAGAGGTCAGCTCAGTGCGGTAATCGTCCAGAGAGCCATACGGAACTCTGCGCGGGCCGTCTATCACTGCGTTCGGCACGTCGGGGTCACGCCCGTGTAACAGGTAAAACGGCGACTCATCACAGCTCTCATGAACCACCGCGGTATTGTACGAGAACACCACGTACGGCAACCACAAATCCCAGTCTCGTTGGTCTCGAGATACGTGGTGCGAAAGAAGTCTCGCGAGTGTCTGGTTGAGCCTTTCGACCGCTCCGTTGCATTCCGGGTGGTAAGGCGTAGTCTGCCTCTTGTCTACACCCAATAACTCGCAAATGTCTCTCATCAGTCTTGAAACAAAATTTGTGCCCCGATCTGTCAAAAGCTGTCTCGGAACTCCATGTCGCAAGACTATCTTGTCGACGAAAGCTCGCGCAACGGTCTCCGCCGTTTGATCTGGAAGCGCCACTACTTCGGCATACTTGGTCAGGTGGTCGGTGAAGACAAGTACATACTTATTTCCCTGGGTGGTGGTGGGGAGTGGGCCCATTATGTCCATAGCCGTTCGTTCGAAAGGGCGCGTCACCTCGGGGAACTGCTGCAAAGGGGCCCGTTTGCGATGCATTGGCGACTTTCGTTCTAGACAGGAGGAGCAGCGAGCACAGTAGGCTCGAATGTCTTGCCCCATCCGGAACCAGAAATAGTATCGCTCCAACCTCCTCCGCGTTTTTCGAACCCCGAAATGACCCGAGTAGGGCGCATCGTGAAAAGCCTTTAGGATCTTTGGAACGTACGATCTCGGTACGACAACTCTTTCCCACGTCTCCCCCGCTGCGCGCCCTTTTGATTTGGGCGGGTGCGTCTGCGCAGGGTTGCTTCGTCATCTACGAAGAACTCTCCAGCTCCTGCGTTTTTCTTGTTAGTCTCCAAAGTGCTGAATATCTCCGCTAACTCCGGGTCCTTACGCTGCTCAGCGCGGAGATCTGCAAGGTCGATAGCCGGCACAAATTCCCGTATAGTAGCCACGACGGGGGCCCTGCTGAGAGCGTCGGCATTCGCGTGTGCGTTACCAGGCTTGTGTATTATCTCAAAGTCATACTCTTGCAACTGCAGGTTCCAGCGAGACAATCGAGAACTCGGATCTTTTACGTTCATCAACCATTTCAGCGGCTGACAGTCGGTCACCAGCTTGAAACGGCGGCCGTACAAATAGCAACGAAAGTGGCGCACCGCCCACACCAAGGCCAAGCATTCCCGCTCGGTAGCGCCGTAGCGCTGCTCAGGGCCACTGAATTGCCTGCTGGCAAATGCCACGGGGTGCTCTTTACCCTCAAACACCTGAGACAGCACCGCGCCAGCGGCAAACTTCGAAGCATCAGTCGCAAGCACAAACGGTTGATTGAAATCCGGATGCCTCAAAAGAGGGGCAGTTACCAGTTTGTTTTTGAGCTCTAGGAAGGCGTTTTCTGCCTCAGAGGTCCATTCGAATGCAACATGCTTGGCCGTCAAGGCAGTCAAAGGTTTGGCCACTTTTGCAAAATTCTCAACATGCCTCCGATAGTACCCGACGAGACCCAGAAACTCCCTCACCTTGCGCACGCCCGTAGGCACTGGGAAGTCCCGAATGCAGGCCAATTTAGAAGGGTCGGGTCTGGACACCATCGGAGCACACAATGTGACCAAGGTATCTCACCTCCTTTTGAAGGAATTGACACTTGGAGGGCTTGAGCTTCAGTCCTGCTCCCATCAAGCGCTCCAACACCTTCTCGATGTCTGACAGATGTTTCTCAAAGCTGTTGCTGTAGATTATGATGTCGTCCATATAGACGAAGCACAGCTTGCCTAACGAGTCCAGTCAAAATGACATCCGCGGTCCTCTGCCACACCGCGGGACTGTTCACGAGCTCCATGGGCATTCTCTTCCACTGGTAGTGACCGGCCGGGGTGTTGAAAGCTGTTTTCTCAGCGTCAGCCGGGTCCATTTCTATCTGCCAGAACCCCGACGCGAGATCTACAACAGTGAAATACTTTGCTGATGCAAGCTGTGACAACGTTTCTTGGATGTTGGGAATCGGGTAGGGATCGATCCTGGTCACCGAATTGAGTTTTCGATAATCGACAACAAAACGATACGACCCATCCAGCTTCTGCACGAGCAGAGCCGGGGCACCTCATGGAGACTTTGAATTCTCCACAATGTCTTTTTCGGTCAAATCCTGCACCTGTCCGCTCCATCTCCTCGCGCTGGGAAAAGGGAATCCGGTAGGCGCGCAAGTAGACCGGCGGCGAGTCACCAGTGACAATGCGGTGCTTAATTGCGCCGCACTTTCCGAGATCAAGACTAGACGACGCAAACACCGCCCCGTAACGGTCAAGCACCGCCTGCAAGCCCTCTCTTTCCAGAACACTCAAATGAGACAAATCGAACTGCACCCCCCCCCACTGGTCTTTCCTCCGGCGACATCCTGAGCCACACAAACTGACTCCACCGGATCCTCAATTGCAGTAGTGAAGGTCGCCACCACCTTGTTTCTAGGCAGGCTAAGCGCGGGCCCTGCGTAGAGTTGACCACGCGAATTGGAACTTCGCGCTTTTCGCCAACCGACACCAAGCAACCAGCGGCCTTTAGGCCATTGGACAAACCATCTTCGGGTTCCAACACCCCCACTGCACCAACCTCCACATCCGAGGACAGAACGCAAACGCAGATTCGCTCCGACATTGCCGGCACTATCGTGTTCTCGGTCACCCTGGCATACACCGCCAGGTGGCAGTTTTCCCTCTCTCTTCGTTTTTTAACGATGCATCCTTTCCTAGCGCCGCCTTCGTTTGATTAGTAAGAATGGGGACCGTGTCATCCTTTAAGCGTAAATGATTTTCACTAAGGATTAAGTCCACACCCTGACTGCGCAAGAGATCCTGCCCCATTATTCCAGATACTGTTTCGGGAAGAGACACGCCATCGGAGCATACATAACAGGCATGATCGAAACTCTGGTTCCCAAGTTGAAACTTCAGGAGATAACGACCGCTCACACCCAACTGGTTGCCCGTGATGCCCACAAACCGCATCATTCTATCAGTACCTGCCAAAAGAGGTTCCGTGTTGCCCCTTTCCCGAACTGCACTGAAATCTCTTTCCCTAATCAGCGTTACCTTCGACCCCGATGTCCACAAGAAAAGTCAATTCTTGACCGTTTACCTCACATTTTACCATCGGGCATATTTCGTCGAAAATCCCAACTACCGCTATGCGACCACTCTCGGCGCTCTCCCTCGCTCCCCCTTCCGGCGAGGGAGGCTCTACACGTTTTTTGAACTCATCTGCTCAGATCCCGGCTGTCCGACAACTTCTTTGGGTTTAGTCTCCGCAAGCCAAGCCCTTTGACTACGGTTGATTCCGTCTAGAGCGTTCGGACAATATCGGGCTATGTGGCCGTAACCCCGACATGCGAAACACTGTATTCCGCGGCCCTCTGGACGATACCGCCTGCCTTGCATCTGATTCCCCCGGTATTGCTCTTGTGCCGAAGTGGCCCCACGCTCGTGCTTTGTTTGTTGGGAGAACAGGTGCTCGAGCCTGTCTAATCTCTCCGTAAGCTGAGCGATCTCCCTGGTTTCCGGCTGCACCTCCGCAGCGACAACGCGCACCCTTTCTTCGCGGACCGTAAGCGATTCATTGCGTTCCTCGTGCACTGCCGCCTCGACGGCAGCCTCGAACGTCGCGGGGTTCTTGGACAGCACATACCGGCACCTACATGCAAACTCAAATGTCGTTTAACCTAAAAAAAATGCGCCGTCAACATTCCAACGCATCATGCAGTCGGTCTGCCAAGATCTGCAGCCTCGCACCGACAAGCGGGGTATCAGAGTGTACCTTAACAATGTCCTTGTCTACGCCCAGTCTTCTGACACCTTTGCCCTTCAACTTCATGAAGCTTTCCAGTTTCTCCAAAACAGTGGTTTAAGCTCTCAATAGAAAACTCTAGTTTTGGCTTCTCGACAATCAAGTTTCTTGGCGTTTTCATGTCAAGCAAAGGTCAGCAGCCCGACCCAGTCGGTATGTTACAGTTGCAAAAGCCTCAAAACTTAGCTTGGAATCGCACTAAACGCAACATCCGTTCATCACACCCACCATCGTCATTGACACTCTCACGACGATAGTGGGTGTGTCTAATGTCGAGGAAGACCCACATCTTCAACTAATACTACACGAGGTTGGATGTTATGAGCAGATCACGAGCTTGAAACGACATTTCGGCTTTTTTTGGTTGGAGGTCCATCGGTGTACGGTGTGCAAAGACGTTTCCTTTGGTTCCGTCTACTGCCGCTATCCCGTCTTTGCCGGGGGTGAACGCCGCGTTTGCGTAGTAGGTTACTGCGATGCCCTTAATTGCTGGCCGCTGTTTCTTTTTATGATTCTCCGCGTGCAAGTTTCTTTGTTCTGTTTGTTGTTTCCGCATGTTTTCTGGTGTCGGTCTGGTGTTTGTGACCTGTTTGTCGTACCATAAGGGGTTGGCCGTTTCCCGGTCCGGGAACTCGTAGGAAATACCCTCCATTATCTTCCTTCTTGCAAGCGTCGTGAGGAGTCTGGATATTTCTCTTTCGCGGTATTTCTATGCAGCGCCCTTATTGACTCCTGCGACCTCTTCGTGCTCCGTCAGTGTGGTGGCTTTGGGGAGACCTGTAATGGGCATTCTTGCGTTGTTGTTTAATGGTTCCAGTCCTTGCTTCCCTTTATTGGCTAGTTTGAGGTAGTTCCATCCGTACCTGAACCTGGAGACTAGTAAGGCTCGTATGAGGGTGCGAAGCATTTGTTCGTGCGTTTCCCATGTTTGCGGGTGACCATCCGGATGTTCCCGATGGTGTCGATCCTTGAGGGGGATTTTCTTGTACCAGGTCATCGCATTTCCGTGTTCACTGAAAGGCAGATTTAAAGAATTTAAACTATTAAGCTATTGGGATAATCTGGCGGGTGGTGTTTAGCCAGATATCAATTCCTTCATGTATCGCCTTGGTTGGAGGAACTGCTCTGTATTTTGTTTTTCCCGCTGACATTCTCTTGTCGATTTCGGTGAGTTAGTCTTGCATAATGTCGAGTCCGGTTTGTAGGTCTTCTGTTTGTAATCGTTGTTTGATCCTGGAGTTAAGATGGAGATGCTGTTTGCACAAATAGTGTAGTTGAAACTGCCGATGTCATCCAGCTTGAATGCCAAGTCTGCCATAAACATATTGAAGAAGTTTGGCGCGGCAATTTCTCCTTCAGGGACGACTTTAGTCACCGTCTTGTGCGTGCTTTCTTCCGACTTGTACGGCAAATGTTGTATCTTCTACGGAGGACTTGATGAATTAGAGGCACCTTCCTGTTAGTCCTCTGTTGACGGCTTCCTTGATTACTGCCCAATGTGAAATCGAATTAAAGGGCTTTCGATATCGATCGCAACCATCGTTCTTGGAGTAGAAGCCAGTTGTTTATTGAGGATCCCTTTGTGTATTGTGAGGCTTTCCAGGGAGGCATCGCAAGTTCAAACAATAACAAAGAACTTATTGCCATAAGTTCTTTGTGTTTCTGGCATTGTTCTCGAGCGGCCGAATTAAATACCTAAACGGAAAGAGTGGTTTTCAGCGCGAAGCTTTCGGGAGAGCTGTGAAAGAATCTTAAACGGAAAGACTTATTGTACGAACAGGCTGAACGCATAAAAAGATGAGTAATAATGTGCTTAGGGATGAATAAGGTGCCGAAGCTGCTTGCTAAACCGGCGAGTCATAACACGGCTATATACCATTTGTTCGAAGGCGGGTGACTGCTGTGGTTATAGTAAAACAAGAAATAAAAACCTACTTCTTTTTACAATTGTGTTTTCTGGGTGCCTGAATCTCACGTAAGCTGAAATACACATTGGAAGCAAAAGTTTTAATAGTGATTTAACGACAACAACAGAATTTTTTTCTCTGTCAAAAAAAAAACAAACAAAAAAAGACGATCATGCGCAAGAAAGCTACAACTTTACGGAATCGATTTTCGCCCTTCTGAGTGGACAAGTAGAAAACTCAATTGTTTTCTGGCCAAATATGGTCAGTTATTAAAAAAAAAAATTAAAGCGGCTCTGTAGCTAAGAAAAAAAAACACCTAAATGACTCTCGTTTGACCTTCAGAATCATGAATATCAAAATTATATTTCAGATTAATGTGCCAGGTAGCCACAACAGCGCTTTGACAAGATCGCTGAAGCCCCGCCTCCCTCCCGGCGCGTTTGATGGGAGGAAGGAATCGTGACGTTATATTGCAATCTCAATATTCCCACGCCTTCCGTAAGCCTTTCACGAGCAGTCAAAAACCCCTGCGCACATTCCATCACAAGTGGCTCACGCAAGTCAGTTGAAACCTCTGGGTATGACGTCACAAACAACATTTAGTTTTTTTTTTCGTTTTTTTTGTCTGTTTTTTAATTTAGTTTTACGTTTTGGTCAAATGCTTGTGATATTTGAATTCCATGGACAACAATACGCAAGAATTTATCTCTAACTTGTTTTTTTTAAGAACCTTCCCTTTAACTTTGTTTTAACTTCACATCAACCCGATTGGACGCGTTTCTAACCTTGATAAGCATTCACAATAGAAACCTAGCTTACAATTCAGAGATAAAGCAAGAAGGGACTAACGGTAGAAACACAACACTAATAAAAATACGATGGGGGTAACGGTTTTCGACTCAAGCACCGAGCACTCCTCTGAAGGGGAGATCAAAGCGAGATACAAACAACGGTCCCAGGAAAGAGCAACGGCACAGCTTTGAATCGTTTCCGATTTGTCAGTCGCAGCGAATACAAGTACCTAAGGAGAGAAAACAAAAGAAAGGAAAAGAAAAGAGAATGCGTATCGCATTCTACGTGTACAAATGACGGTGGCGTGACTGCTGAGTCGAAAGGCTGGTTTTAGAGAGGGATCGCCGAGTCACAGATTTCACCAAGAGACAAAAGCCGTCGAGAGAGGGCCCACCCGACCGGCGACAAGACAGACAGTGTTTATTACAGGGTCGTTAGAAATCTGTTGCTTTGGAAAGCAGCCACACCGGAGCGAAACCTTTTTCCCGGGTGTGATTAATTTGACGAGAAAGTTGTGGGGAGATTGTACCGGTTTTCTATGGGGTTATTCCATGCCGTTGGAGACGCCGTAATTTTCCTATGTCTGTGATATGTACGAACAAGATATATTTTGGAGAAAGAAGCTTTTGAGCTCGTAGAAAAATATTTTCTTTTGTGATAAAATAATTTTGATTTTAGCTGGGAGCGTGCTCAAAATTTCAAGAATTTGCATAAAACGTTTGTATTAAAAATGTTAAATTACCGTTGCATATAACACAAATCTAGATGCACGCCTAATTACTTAAAGATATGCCCTATCTTAAATTAAAATACAAATATGGATATACGCCATTGTCATTCCCGAAGAAAAGACCTTATAAGATTTTTTATTTTTTTATTTTTTTATTCAAATTGGATTTTGGTGTCGGCTACAATACGTTTTCTACTGTTCTCTTAGGCTAATAAAAGAATTACTTTTATTGTATATTAAAATGCTCGTTTTGTTGCGTTTCAAATAAATGCCAAAATATCCAGTTTATACGTAAACGGTCATATTGAGAGCCATAGAAAGCAGTGTGGGGAATGGTGCCCGAAACTTCGGAAACAGCCAAAAGTTCAATTTACCGCATCTGTTGAAGATATGAAAAAATTAGACAAGTAATTTTTGTTCATGAGAAATTAGTTGTTAATTATAAGCCTCTCCGACCATGCTTCCAGGCGCCCGCCTCGTAGTCGACGCACACCGGCTTTTGCCAGCGAAGCGTCAACGGTCTGAGTCGCCGGCGTAAGGTCTTCGACGCTCTCCCGGAAATACGTTTTATTCAGTTGAAGTGGACGCTATCCTGACTGACGTGTGTCTGTATCCTGTTTACTTTACGTACTAACACTGGCGTCTTAATTTTACTCTACTCCTCCCCAGGTAAGTGCCGACGAACGCAGGCCTGCATCGTGGGCTTCCCCAAATAACTCTTTAGCGATGAAAAATGATAACGATGACGTCGCTTCCGCGTTGAACCTAAATGTATTTTGATTGAACTAAGATGTATTGAAGTTCGTTGCGGCATCCACCAAGAACGCGCTGTCGAGATAGTGACAATGTCATGGAAACGACTACTTTACTCTGTTTAGCGTCATTGTAGGCAGGGCTTGTTGCGATATTTTTGCGCGCAATATCGAAATTGAGAGTAAATACGCGAAAACATGTCGAAAATTGTATTTAAGAAACTATTACACTTTCACAAATTTTGTTAATTGGTCAAGCCTCTGATAGTAGTTGGCGTCAAAAGTGCAATTGCAACATGAGCCATGAAACAATTGACTAAAAATGTAATCAACAATTTAAAAAAAAAAACGAAAAAAAAACGGTTATAATGGCGGTTATGAAATCGCCTAGCTAATGTTCCATGAGCCTTACGCTCTAATGGCGAAGGCGGCACTCGTGTAACTGCCACCTTTAACCAATTACGAACACACTTCCTCTAAAATACTAGTGAGTTCTGAATTTTAGACATGTTCTGCTGATTTCCAGTATATTCCGGAGTATAAAATAGTGCACTTGACTTAGGTGTATCATGTTTCCGCCACAGAGAGTGAAAGGATTTTCCATCATTACACTGATTTTAGTAGCACTGCATATCTTATTAAAATACATTTACGTTCAATTGAGAAGCGAAATAACCGTTATGATTTCGCATTTGTGACGAAATATCCGGTCTTAATTCTTTTATATATGGACATACGGCAGACTAGGCCGACACGCAGTACGCGTTCCCAAACTCGGGAAGCAGATGATGCAGACCTGCGTTCGTCGGCAGTTACCTGGGCAGAAGTAGAGTAAAACAAAGACGCCAGTATCATTACTTAAGTCAAAAAGGATGCGGATGCATGGACGTCAGGATAACGTCCACTTCAACTGAATAAAACTTGTTTTCAGGAGAAGCTTGAAAACCTTGTGCCGGCGCTTCAGACCGCTCACTCCTCGCTGGTGGACGCCTACATGCTTCGCCTATTGGGAAGGAGAATAAACAGTCACGCCTCCAGCAGTACGCATCAGCTGTGGGGGAAACATACCAATGTTTTTGGTTTGTTTTCGATCAGAGATATCGAAGATGACGATTCGAAGGCCGCACCTCGTGCGACCTTCGCACTGCTCAGAGCGAAACACTAGTTCCCAGACCGCGCTAGGCGAGCTTCAGTTTCATTGTTATGCTGTGTTAGTAAACACCGGGCTGTGGGTACAATAAGCTCTATAAACGCCTCCAATAGACCTTTTGCAAAAAGTGCTCCTAGGCCGGCGCCATTTTGAGACTCGAGCGACCCCTATCAGTCAGGAATGTCTTCCACCCGCTTTAGCTGTGGAAACCCCATCAGGGCAACTCCCCAAATGCATTGCGCATGCAGATTTCGAAGGCTTTTCTTGAAAGTTTTTACTTTATATGCGTGTTCAGGAAGCTTACCCTTATTGTCTTTTCTTTGGCTTTGAGATCCAGGGAATACCAAGGTTCGTAGCCTGCTCGACCTTTGCAGTAATCAAACAGACAGATCGAAAGTCAAGCAGTTCGTGACGCGGGCCGTTCGATGTTGTTCGATGATTATTCCCATTGAGATAATCTATGAAGAGCCTTTCCGGTTATGCTCCCGGTCTCAGCAAAGAAATAGCTGATAGGGTCGGTCCCCGATATGAGGACTAAATGGACACGTCGTTCATTTGCATTGGAGTTTTGCAACAAAAAAAAGCAGCTCTTTTATAAGCGTGCCCTAAAACAAACCGGATTCCGTCCGATTATCGTGAAGTGTCTCTCGTCGACATTGTATATTGAATTGATATGCTGTGTCATTTGAGACCTTACTCAAATCCTTTTTGGATAGTGCGGTACCATGGAGTACGCACAATATATGCTGTTCGACTGAGGAGACTCGTTGAATTTTATGTTGTGAGCAAAGAATACCCAAGGATTTCTGCTATCCTCTGTGGTCAAATATTTTTGACAGCAAACACCTTTGAAGATTGTGAGGATTGAGTGTATGGCGTCGTAAATAAAGTCGACATAAAATGAAACGGACAGTCCAGTTGCATTTGTTCTGTCGCGCACGGACGCACCAAAAGGAGCCTTCATATATTTGTTTTTGTTCCCCAAAATAGTGCAATGCTTTCTTAAAAACCTAGAGAAATTCCATTAGCCAGAGAACAAAAAGTAAAAAATTAAACGCGGCAATTTAGCCTCCACCAGCGTCCGCAATTTCTCCTACGCAGGCTACCACAGCCCAGTGACGAGAAAATCAACAGCCTAGCGCAGTCGGGCAGCCCCGACGAACACTTTTAAAACCAGCGACGCGCGCTGGAAATCGCTTCGTTGAAGACTGCAGTTGGAATGGCTTATATTTCAATCTCCTGCCCAATACTTCTTTCCTTTAACCTGAGACTAGAAGCTCAGCTTTCAGCGCGAGCTTTCTGCCCTTGCGAACACAACTGAGAAAGCGCAGGCACGTGCAACGAAAGCGCTGCGGAAGCATAGCCTCCTATACTAGGTGTTTCACGAAAGGTGGCCGAATTTGATTTTGCGAAAAGCACGCGTCACAACAAAAAAAGGTTTCTGTCATTTTGGTCCTGTGCCAGGCACCTATTTAGGAAAATTATTAAAGTACGAGATAATTAGGTTGTTAATTATTTTTGCGTAATTAACTTGTTTATTATCGTGTTTAAGGGCATTGCTTCAATTAGGAAATTGCTCAGCATCATAAAAAAAACTAAATCAAGAAATTGCAGAACGATAGAAGGCATGCGAAGCATTTTACGACTTCCTAAAAAACCGCACAAATCCGACGGGTTTTAAGTTTCGGTTTGCTATCGGAGCGCATCTCGGCGCCGACGGCACCGCGCCCCGTATTGAAATAGCACAATCAGCCTCTGCCGCGTCGCGCGATGATAGCGCAGCAGAGGTTGGTTACACTACTTCTCCACGGTGCGCGGAGTCGTCGGGGCCGAGATGCGTTCCGATAACAAAACCGAAACTATAAAACCCGTCGAATATGTGCGGTTTTTCAGAAAACCGTAAAATTCTTCGCGTGCCTTCTGTCGTTCTGCAATTTCTTGATTTAGTGTTTTTTGGTGATGCTGAGCAATTTTCTAATTGAAACCATTCCCTTAAACCGAATATTAAAAAGTCAGTTACTCAAAATGATTAACAATCTAATTATCCCGGACTTTAATAATTTTCCTAAATAGGCCACTGGCCCAGTGGCCTATTTAGGAAAATTTGGTCCTGGGCCAAACTAGTTTTGGTCCTGGGCCACTGGCCCAGGACCAAAACGACGCTAGCCTTGGTTTGTTGCAATGCGTAGTTTTAGTAATATCGAATGTGTCCACCTTTCGTGAAACACCCTGTATACTGACATAGCTTGGCAGGTCGCCACGAGAAGCGGCCGCCTAAATGGAAAAGGTTGAGCGGCAGACAACGGATGAGAGGATGATGTTGGTGATGAACTTGTAGCTCTTCCCTTTGAATCTGGCGAAAAATGGAGGCGGAGCCAGGATTTGAACTTTGGGCCTCCGAATGTTCGGTCGGGTGTGCTAACCACTCCACCACTCCACCAAGTAGAACCACGTGACTGGCGCTCTGCTTTGCCGAGGAGCCCGAAATATATTTTTTCTCGAGCGAACAAGTGTGTTTCGGGTCCTCGCCGCTGCAAAAGCTTTGCGCTGACATCCAAGTTCCGCGAGAAATGGCTCTTTGATGCTCTGAGCTACCAGATCTTCGCGCAACAAATCTGAGACCGGGCACTCTATGGCTCCGCCTTGGAACTGCTAGGCTTTGTGATTTTTCAGGAGGCTATGGCGGAAGCCAGCGAGTTCGCGCAGAATGCAGAGCTTCCAGTGTCTCAGATTATGGGTGACCGAAGTATATGTGGCGGGCGTCTGGAGGCATGGTCGGAGACGCTCATATTTACGAAAATAATTTGCCAGCAACAACAAATATACTTTTCAAGTTTTTTTTTTGTTGAACAGATAAGGTGAACTTAACTTTTGGCTATTTCTAAAGTTCCGGGCACCGCTGACCCCATTGATTTTCATGGTTCTCAGTACGGTCGTTTCTGCATAAACTGGAGATTTGTCTCATTTAATTAAAACGCAACGAAACAAAGCTTTCAAAATTTATCAAAAGTAAAACAATTATTAGTTATAAAAGTAAAAAATATTGTTGCGAATTCAAAAAACCAAAATTAATAAAAAATGGAATGCAATGAAGTCCTTTATTGTTGAACTCCTATTTTGAGGGAAAATGACATATTTTATTATATTTATTTTAAAGTAAGGTAGGGCATACTATTAAGTAATTAAGCGCCCACCTAGATTTGTGTGATAAGCGACCGTTTTTTACAATTTCTTATTAAATACATTGTTCGTATGCGAAGTCCAGAAATTTATAGCATGGTATCAGCAGAAATAAATTTAATGATTCACAAAAAATTACTCTTTGGATTTGAGAAGCTACTTTATCAAAGTTATTTTTTTTGTACAAATCCCGGACATGAAAAAATTACCGCGTCTCCTTTGGCATGGAATGACCCTATAATTGAAGTGGAACTCTGTGAGCTGGACGAGTGCCTTCCTGACATTTGTGACAACACTCTTTACTTCAACTCGGTGACTGGCTATTAACTAAGCGACAGATGCCCTAATAGAGATTCATATCCCTCCGATACCCTCTCATTTGCAACTAACTTCTTTTTAAGGTCACTAACATCACTTCTTTACAGATAAACGTTTTTTTTTTCAGATATGGTGCGCGCTGTTTTTTCCGTCCATATTGTCGGGGACGCCGACAACCACAGGCTTACAGAAGCGATTTCTCAGCTTTCTAGCTATTTGGATAAACGTCACAAAGCTACGCCGATCCTCTCTTGTGCATGCAAGTCTGTGGTGATTTGAAAATTCAACGGCCGTATCGCCGCCGATGCCAGAGTCCTCAAAAAGACGGTCGGGTACACCCAGTGCCCATCAAGACAGGAAAAAGCTACGATAAGAACGCCGCTTTATCTAATAATACGGCTCCAACGCACAAAACAAATTGTTCTTTCTCCAGCAATGTAGTCGGCTAAGATTTGGTTGTTTGAAATAAACGCTCAGCCCACAAGCCTTTGTCCTGCTCTGGCCACAATGGCCAACTTTAAGCGGTACACTAACACATTTGTCGACATATCACAATCTTTCAGCCTCTTGAGGTTTTATGCATGTCGCGAATAGTCGACACCATACGCAATACAATATTTTATGGTTATTTATTACTCTAAAACTTTGCATATATTTATTAGTGAAATTGCTCGAATGCGTCCCGTCTCGTTTGCTTGTTTATTTCGCTTTCGCACAATTTTTTTGAAAATTACAACTACAATGTTTTTTATTATTATTTTGGGATTGCTTTGGAACGCCAGTTGTGAGCACATGAACTGTCTGGTTTTGAGAGATCGGTGGCCGACTGTGTTCATGTACAACAGCTCGGCGCACATAAAGGGAAAGATCGCGTTGCGGAACCCAGGATGTGCAAGGTGGGGATCGAACCAACTATTCCAACATTTACGTAAGTTGAGCTGAATGAGCATCATACTAGTGTGCAGTCGTATAATGACTACTACGTGATGCACGTGAAAGACATAAGGCTAGCTATTGTACTGCACTGGAAATATTTCTCATCTACGGAGTGTAATAGCGTCGCCAAATCTCTGGCAGACTCACATCGCGTTATCTAAGCACCTAGCAATAAATATCACTTTGAGGAATCTAAATATTTTTAATGCGGTATATGTAAGGATCTCAAGTCGCTGAAAAGCCGGCGTCAGGGTCGGCGTCTGCGGGACCGAAAAATCCTGATTGATCGATAAGTTATTTATTTGCCTTAAAAATTTTGAATACTTTTAGACAGAGCGGAATCCAATCAGTGACCCTTCGGTTCAGGGTCAGACACGCTACCAAATAGTCCATGCATATTTTTTTTGTTATGGAAGAAAACGCGATACTTTCGCAACGTGGTAATTTAGGGTTAACTCTACAATATCATAGTAGACATGTTACGAATTTTGATGTCTTGAAGACTGCTAAACAGATGCAGCGAGTCAGGAACTACTGTTTCAATTTAAAACACGATTTCGACGCAGGTAACAAATTCAATGAAATGTAGGTGTACAACTTTTGGCTACAAATTCTATTTACCTATGTTGAGGCGGGACTTCCACATGCTACACCATGCTAGGAGCGCTACCATGTAATACGGGAAGTAATCTCTAGATTATGCAGGTAGGAAATGATGTGAATAAGGTGTAATATCAATATTCTTTATTTAGAGTGTGCTGCAAATTACCCCCGGATATGTCATCGCAAGAGTAAATAAAAATATATTTATTAGTTTCAAGCGTTTTATACAATGTACAGTTTGTTGACCACGGGACGACTATTCTTTTCTCTTGTAGCCAAACCTTGGCGGGTAATACTGAACAATGTAGTTTGAAAAACAAAGATTTGCTGCAGGGGGATGGACATCTTCTTTTCCCGGCGCAGTATATCGTGTTGGGAAACGTCGCTGAACATTGAGCGGCAAATTGGCATTGGAAATAGCATTGAAAAAGGTATAGAGATCACAAGATCTCTTGTCACCTTTTTGCGTGAAACCGACATGAAATATTCCTTTGGTAACCTTCTGATAAAAACAGAAATGCATAGACGACTACTTTATTATATTCTACTTTCACACTAGTTTGGTCTGCAATGGAGGATATCATAAAGTCAGGCAGAGATCATTCCAGTCTAAAGCGTGCTTCTGGTTTTTCAGGGAAAAAAATACGTGAAGCCAATTGACGTATAAGTACATCGGAAAGTCCGAGTCTACCATTTCATACACGACGAAACAAATTGTTGCAACGCGTTGGTTCCCTAATGGATTTACAATTTAAAACAGCAAAAAAAAACAGTGTGTAATTTTTGAATACTTGTCCATGTGCAGTGCAGTACCTTCAAAACATACCATATTTTAGCCACCAAAACTACATTAAAATGATCGAAGGTGCAAACACTGACAATATTTTTTTTGACCAAGTTATTGGCTCATCGTTTCAATTTAGTCACAACTCCGGAGTCGTAGGACGTACTGTTTCGGTAGTGCTCAAATGGCACTCCTAGGTAGTCGCACGGAGTGCAGCTCCAATCTGTGCCTTTGATTGCCTGGGTGTCGTCGCCCAGGCTGCATGCCAGAATTTTTGGCACTTTTCTATATTTGCTGAGGCTCCAGTGGACTCACAAAAGCTGCGAGTGAGATCCATGGGAATGGTCACGGTTTTCTTGTCTTTACATCTTCCTTTTATTCGTCATTGTCTTCATATGCCAGAAACATAATTTCAGTGTTTCTCAGAGTAAAACCTTGCATCTTCATACTTCTTACTATACTTTGGTACAAGAGTTCAAGATATAGAGTAAAAACATGAAGATAACGGGCAGTCCAGTCGAACTACAAAAACAAATAGGCATGCTTTCTGTAACCTTGTTATTTATAATTAAGGGTTTACAACAGTTTGTGTACGACATTTTAACGCCATGAAGTATCGTATCATCAACACCAATGTGCGATAAAATCATAAAAAGTTCATTATGACTACCGCAGTCGAATGCTTTTTGGATATCAACTTGCAACATCGCTACTTGAGAGCTGCTGTTGGCTGCACACTGTAATACGCTTCTCGGGATACGAATATTTTTTCTGAATAGACCTTCCGCGAATTTGCGATTTAGTTGGGTGATCCCCAACTAAATCGCAAATTACACGTTGCAATTTATTTGTAAGAAGTTTTGCGAATTTTTTATAGTTCACGTTGTAGAATATGAATGGTCGATAGCTAGTCACTTATGAAAGTTTGTTTTTGCCATCTGTTTTTAGAATACGAATTGTGTGTGTATGCGGAAAGGAGGGCGAAAGAATTTTGTTTCTGTAGACTTCTTGAAAACTCTCCTCCAAGATGGGACATAAAGTGTTTTTGTGAGATTTATGAATTCTGCGGCAATACTATCCGATCGTGGGGTTTTGTTTGCTGGAAGGGTATCGACAGCGTTTTATACCAAAACGAAACTGATCGGTTCTTTCAATTCTTTGTGTACACTTCACCTAACTGGGGAGTATTCTTACAATTCCTTTATAACTTCTTTGTCTGTGGAGGCAATTTTTGAGCTGAACACCTTTTTGCAATGTTCAGAAAAGACTTCTCTATCTCTAATAATCAGGTTGTTTTGCCTAACTTCTTGAATTTATTTAGACATTTCATAACTTTTCACCTCATCCATTCCCCTTTTTATTGGCTGTTCTTCCAAAAATATTTTTCAGCAAGATATCCTAAAACAGCGACTTGGTAACGCTTTTGATGTAAGTTATTGAGCTCAGCTTTTATGTGGATATCTTACAAACCCTGTCTAGGGTTTTGACATTCAAGTTGAACCAAATACACGCAAATTACTGATGCACGTCCTGTCGGTCTCAGACTTCTAGAATTTTAGAATGTTAGCTCCCTCAATTGCTATATGTTTTAATTACTATTTAAAATTCCCCATTTAACGGTTATATGTTAAGTTCACCTTTTTGCTCAAAAAGATCAGTCACAGCTGCTATAAAGTTCACATCGGTTAAAGTTTGAAGAATATGTTTTATACTTTCTAGATTATACTCTTTTTTCTTCGTTTCCTTCCAACTGTTACTGATAAGATGCTATGGTCTGTGAAAATTGAATTTCTGTGGCATAACCATTTAAATTGTCAAAAAGGTATACTGAGCAGTAAATTCTATCAAGTCGTGAGTGTGATCTGTTCTGAAAATGGGTATAATGTAAGTGTGTTTTCTTTTGCTGAAGTAATGCAACATTAAAAATTTTACACTAGTCCACAAAGTCATGAAGAAGTTGGTCACTTTTGTAAAATTCGCTGTTTATATGCGGCTCTGTCTGCTCTGTCGCAAACGCATTTGAAGACTCCAAGAAAAATTGTCATTTTATCACAAAGTAAATAATGTCGCCAGCGATCAAAAGGTTACTCCGGCATTCACCTAATCCGGTGCATAAATATGCGTTTATGCGCCGGATTAGGTGAATGCCGAGTAACGTTTTCTCTCCACATTATGTCGGAAACTAGGAAGTCGTTCATAACAAAGTGCCCGCCAAGTTTCGTCGTGAGAGTTACATCAGTCAAACGGAAATACTTTCTAAGAAATAATAAACATCCAGCAGAGAGACCTGCAGCAGAACTAACGCATAACTCGTAGTCATACAGGAGATGTTCTTTGGCCTGCTCTACCTGTTCTACCGTTGATGGTTTTGTTTCCTGTACGGCCATAAAGTCTACCTCCTTGTCTTCAAGTAGACGTTTCAAATGGTATTGTTCCTTTCGCGAGTTATATCTTCTTACATTTATGGTCACAAAACGAAGGCTATCAGATAAAGTTAATGGAAGAGGAGGGGGTGGTGAGGATACAGAAGAGGGGATGGAGGAGGAAGGGCAAGGGGGGGGGGGGGGCTAGGGTGTGGTTTGTTCATGTATCCTCTTGTGTGCAAGGGAGGTTTTTCGCTTACTCGTGATGATGTCAGGCGGTTTTTTTTCCTCTTGTTTTTACTATTGTTTTTGCACATGACAGGGCTCATGTCTATTGCTGACGGGTTACTGTTGTTGCCAAACGCTGTATGTCCGTCCGAAGACACCGCTGACTGCTTCGATGCGTCTGTTTCCGGTGTTGACAAGATGTCATTGATTGGTCCTTCCTGAGTAGCTGCTTTTACGGCTTCTATCGATGTTGTGTCTTGAAGTATCTCCGGAGCTTCCTTTTCAACTGGTGTTTTGCTCTCGGCCGAACTGCGGGGCAGTGCCTCTCTGGGCTCGGCTGAGTGGAGAGGAATATCTCCGCTAGCATCCAAAACCTTAGAGATGCCCATTAAGATTCCGGATTGGCGTCAGGGTTGTTGCCAGGAGCCTCATAGTACGGTTCCATAACTTGAGAGCACTCTTCACTTTCATGCCCAAATATATTACAACTTGCGCACTTTGGCGTACGGCACTCTCTTCCAATATGACCAACGTTCTTGCTTCGTAGACAGAAGGGCAGTCGTTCTGACATCACCAGAATGAATTTTATGCCGTATAGCATTAGTGGCGGAGGGATGTCTTCCAACGTCACGGGTTGTGCAGGGTTAGGCATACCTTCCCCTTCAGCGTCTCCATGTTCTCCAGTCCTGGCACGCGCCACTTTTCTCGCGCTATGCTTCAACCATGCCGAACGGTCCTAAGGCTTCGACAACCTTTGTATCTTCTAAGTATGACGACAGCCCGGGTAAGCTTGAGTTTCATATACTTTGAGTTTAGGTCGATGATTAAA